>JAMKCH010037678.1:0-14136 GCA_023653785.1 Ophioderma brevispina | reverse complement strand
TTTAGGAAAATTAAAAGAAAAATCGTTTCAAAGTTCACTGCTTCAAACCCCCCCAAATAACCCCCTCCCCCCCTTTAAAGGGCCTTGTTTCAGATTTATGTGTATTGTGTTCTCTACTGATATGAGAGCCTGGCACTGCACATACACCATCAATCAAGTACCGTGGAAACAACTTGCGTTTTTATGGTATACTCAATATGCATGTTACAAAGCCTATTTAATACTGTGCTAAATATTGATGTTACCCACTAAAACGGCGGTTTTTGGTTGTTTATATCTTGGGATGAAATGAGATTTGAGCGCTTCAAATTGCAGATACAATGAGAAACATACGCCTTTCATCTGCTATCAAATTGCTACTACCTTCCGGGTAAATCAGGGGTCCCACAGATGATCGGAACACCGCACCTTTAGAGATTTGTAGTTTAATTTCCAAAAGCCTGGCCTCATGAAGTGTGTGGACTTATTTTGTGCTTTAAGTATTCTAAGGCAGTCAGTTTTACAATCATAATTCTAGGTATCCTACGCGTTTTAGACTGTGTATGTATGTGTTTCAGAACATTATTGGTTTAAAGTTTGACACCTTTGGAAAGAATGACAATAATTCTTAACCTGGGGGTAACCTGTACAGGAAAGTCTGGGTACCATCCGAGTTAACAAGGGTTTCGTCGGTGACCCTATACCGAGACCAGAAACGGACAAAGTACCCTATCCTAGGACCACATCTGGTCAATCGGACATTCTATCCGATACCCAGGGGCCAGGCAATATTACCCCGAATTAATTAACCTAGGATTTTACACTCCATTTGAGCATTTTATGGACTTTTTTATTCCGTTTTGAGCAGGAATCATACAAAAATCTCATTCAGATTCAAATCAACTTCCTGCCGATTTATACTCTCACCTGAACTGAAAAGTTAATTGATCACCCTATGTGAGACTGACAAGACATATGTTGATTTGATACCCTATGTGCAAGTCTCGAGACATGCCCACTCGCTTTTTTGTAACGCGGGTGGTTTTCCCCACCAAATAACCCTTAACCCCCCCCCCCGGAATTATGAAATTTTTTGGTCTCTACATCTACAGAGGATCTATACTGATTAATGAGTATGTCCTGGTATTAGGAAGAAACACGCAAAACCTGCTAATTCCAGGCTTGCCTATCACAGCCTTAAAGCATTGGGTCAAACAAAACTTGTACTCCACAAGATTTGCTCTTAGTTTTATTTATTCACAAATAAGACTTCCACAGAGCCATGTGTAAAATTAAGTAAAAAGGTTAATTCGTGTATCAGCGGGCAAACGTACCATAGCCTCTCGAAAAGAGTTGTTGCAACCGATAAGACAACACTTTTCTAACTTTCAATTCCAAATTCAAATAAGTTTTATTAAACATCTTCGTTCAGTCATACATTACATATGAATACAATAAAATTGGGTGGGACAATGAATCTCTGAGCAAATATATTAACACAACGCCTTCCATTGGGTACAGGGCTGTCAAAACTGCGTTGTGGCTTGAAATCAGAAATTTGCTAATTGTACGTTGTTACAAGTACGCATTTGAAGGTTTCTATGGTTGTGATGTCATTAAGCAATGAGTTTCAGTAACTTCTAGGTATCGATGGAAATACAATGTATTTACCAACTTGCCAACAGATGGCTTTCATTAGTAAAAATGGTAAATAAATAGGGGCTTCAACCATATTCCTTCACACTGGTAGGCCTACAAAATACCTCAAGTATATCATTTGCATTAAAGTTAAGATCTTATATCACACCTGTACTACATGCTTACGGATTTTGCTTTTAAATGTTTTATTTAATGTATCAGATATAAGATAAGCAGTGCATGTATTTTTAAAATGACACCTATACACGGTTCAAATGTTCAGTAACATAACGTCGTTTTGACTTGGCAGCTAGTACGCACACAGGTAACCGCTTTTTTACAGTTTTTTTTGCCCGTTTCGATCCCTTTTTACAGATTTTTGCCCGTTTTTTCAAGTCCCGGCTGACAGTCACACAAGTTTCTTAATGGAACATTTTTAATAGTGTATAATGCACTGATATTTGTTACTTTCCAATGAGGGATTTTGTTTATGGTTTTCTGCATGATCAACATTTTAACAAAGGTGCGCAGTAAACCACTTCTCGTGTACTTCTGATTGATTACCTTATGTAACAGACTAACTTCGTTTTGAATAATGTCCATAACTGTTATTTTGATATGACTAACGTATGTTATAGTCAAAGTTTGTAGAAAAAATTGGCTAATTGATGATTAGGTTCTGGAAATATCAATGGAACATTAAGATACGAATACTTCATTTTTTGGTTAAAATGCCAAAAAATGTGATTTTTCCTCAAATTTGCACCTTAAATATTCTTAAACTCACAAATTTTGATATCAGCGTGTAGATACTTTAATTCTCTTTGGAGATGACATAAATTGCGTTCCAGTTGAAGATCGCAATCAAAAGTTCGGCTAAAATCGGTTCGTTATAATCAAATCGGCGGCCATTTTGGACGCCATTTTGGCTTTTCGATTTTTTCGCAATCATTAAAAATAAAGCCAACATCGGTTTTTCTGATGCCCAAGATGTTTCCCTACTTGAATCTAGTCACCAAAATTTTAGTAGCAGCCCGGGCAAACATATTTCATTTTCAGATCGTTGGCTCCCTAACTAGTAGTGAAAATCCAGTCCTTGAACACAACAAAGTGATAAGCTGGTAAACAACGAAAATTGCCACCTAGCGCATGATAAAGTTTAGGGACTGAAACAAAGATCCTTTAAGCCATGACAATCCTAGTATTGAAAAAGAATATGACCAGGCGCTTAGAAAATTAGGTGAGAGGGCATTGAACCCAACAGGAAGTAGAGGAAAATTCCTACACGTAAAAGGTGGTCATCATGAGAAACTGTAAACCAACCAGATCACGTGTAGATGAGAATGGAGTATGCATAAACTGCAATGACAAAGGTATATTTGTGGACACTAATATGCATAGCCTATGATAGTCCCATGACAGGACACATAGATCATAGGAAAAAACGTATAACAGAATTAAGAGATTATTTTTTTGGTCGAATACACTTAGAAAAGACTGTTTGAGTATTGTCATACTTTTGGATTGTCAAGATTGGATTGTATTTATACGGTCCATGGGAATGCCAAATGACTTCCTTCATGAGAACGATGTGAGATAGCGATTCCATATCAACGTATACTAGCATCTCGAGTCGTTGAGGTCACATAGATATGAACGTAGCGAATCACGCGAGTCTTGAAGATGTGCGGGTCTTTCCGGCAGAGTAGAAGTATTTTGTCAACTCCTTGCGCATCTTGTAGGTCGGAGAGTCCATAGCTGAAAAATGTGAGCGGACAGGGAACACCCACTTGTTTATCTTGGGTAGTCCATAGAACCTAGGTTTGACTAATAGAGGCCACAGCCCTCCAAGTCCTTGACTTCTCGATAGTCGCCCTTGTCGTTGGTGCGGAGTCTCCTAGGGGAACATCCCCAATGGTCACGCTCGAGTTTCCCTGGGTCTGCTCTTAAGGACCTCAAGAGGGATGACTCTATTCAGAGTCTCCCTCTGACAAAGGACGTGCTACTGTTAATTTCAGCAAGTGTGCAACTCTGATAAGTGTAAGCAGCTTCTCAGCTCGACTACTGAACCCGACCAAACGCGAATCCGACCAGAAACTATTCAGAAGTCACAGAAATCAAATCAATTAAACTTTTAGAAATCAATATAAAAACAGCCTTATCTCTTAAGGATGACTAATTTTGGGATGTTCTGGAGCATACAAGTCTTGTATTTTGAATGTTTTGTTATTATGATATTCTTTGATGTGTTTTTTCATTTTCATTTATGTGTATACTTTATGTAAATGGAATGTTTGGTCCTCTGGCCTTTTGCCCACCCTCCATACTTGTCTTTTTCATTGTATGTTACGTTTTTTGTTTGTTTGTTTTTGTTTCTAAATTATTTAATTCAGAAACTCATTTTATTTACCCTAGATGAAGGATATGGAAGATACGAAATAAGTCATTTAGTGTTTCACTGTCAAGCGTGCACATTTATTTGTAGTACTGCGCATCGCCAAAGGATATGCTATGTTAGGAGAGAACTGGAAACTTTCTAATCAACGTAATTCCAAAGTTTTTGAAATTGGCATAGAAAAAAAATACTCCACCGCTACCCCTCCCCCCCCCCTTGCTAAAAAAATTATCTGGAGCCAAACCAAAACTTCCACCCAGAAAGATTTCTTCCATCGTCTCTGCAAATGCCTATCTGTAAATCATCACGACATAATTACAAACCTTGCCCTTTTGTCAGAAAATAATAATCTGCTTTACCATCCTTATAATGAATAAATAAGCTATCTGCAATTGAAATACCAATTGCCACATGTTCTTAACAATCTTGTCTGTCTTACAATATAGTACCTATGACAAAACCTACAGGTAATGTAATAATGTACAAAAAAAAAAAACCAAAATAAAAAATACATATGAACATTATATAATGTGAACTAATTAACCACACTGGAAAATGGATTTACGCACTTTAATTTGCATAATATCAATATATTAACTTAAAAGTAATCACGGCCTCATTATGGCTGTCAAAATCATGAAATTTGTAGTATATTTGAGCAAAATTGGCACACTCCGCTACCCAAGAACTTAAAGATCCTCAAAACTTGAGTGGGTGTGGTGTGGGCAGAATCAACCAAACTGCTTACATCTACGCTGACAGAAACCCCTAATGACGGTGATAAGATGAAATACAAAAGCCCCACTCAAGAGGACACCAGATTGTTTGCTAACGATGCAAAGATTGGTTATAATAGTTATATATTTTACTAATTAAGCCGACTTTGAAGTTTAAATTTGGTTGAATATGTATACTAGTCCAAACAAACGTAGATGCCAAATTTCTCCAAAAAACCAAATGTTCGAATACGTCACTCTGTAACGCGCCGACGATTGATGAAAACACCAGTCGACCAATATGTCACGTAAATTACTCAAAGCGGTACAAACCGCATCTTTGTTTCAGCACTGTACCCAAATGGTCTCGTCTACACGGTCACGGTTTTTATTCCGTACATGTTGCTATGTGTAGCTGAGACCTCTCTCGGGGTTGACACTCAGTTCTTTACACCGGGTCTTAATGTGCAATTAATGACATCACAAAACATAGCTGATCAAGACAGCACTGCAATAGAGACTGATCATTGTTTCAAATTGCAATTTTTGACTAACTACAAATTTAGACAAGGAAGTCAACAAGGTAATTGAGGAAATTAATTCCCAATGGGAAAATATATTTTCCAGATGTACCATAAGACAACACTTTATAACTAGGACGTCATTGCGATGTAGCATCCATTTAAACCAAACTCTGAAGAAAATGCAAAGTTTGTATGATCAGAGCAATAAGAAGTGTAAATTTTCTTTTTAAGTAGGCGGGTGTGGGAGACGTGGCCTAGCGGTTAGGGTGCTTGCCTCTGCGTCAATTTTATCAACATCCAAATTCCGAGTTCGAATACCCGGCGGGGTCGTGGCAACTTGCTGGATTATTCGGGTCCAACTGTTGATTAATCAGAATACCGCTCTCCTCCATGTTCACTTGGAATTGGCCAAATGGATCATGAAAGCATCCCTCCTTCGGAGGGGACGTTAGCCGTCGATCCAATGTACAGAGAGTCACAATCTGTACACGACATCGCATCAGTGTCGCATAGATAGGGTGAACCCTGACTGTTTCCCAATCCGCCCCAGCCTCAAATAGTGGACCATGTTAGGAGCGGCCCGTATCATGGAGCACTCGGCCCCGATCAGCATCACTAGCTGAATACATTCCTGACACCACCACAAGCCATTACCAATGACTTTGATACGTAGGAGGGTGCAAACCCTAATATTCCATTGCAAACTGACCAGCTCCATGCTATAAACGTGCCCTATCGGGGTAGCTTCATACCTAAGTAACATTCCTATGGGTGACACTTTTTTCATCAGTCTTCACGGGGTGTTACTGATGCGGTCAAGTACTATTTAATTATACTGATTCAAATCTGCCTTTTATTTTCATGGTTTGTTTCCCTTTATCCGGGAGGGGTGTAAATGTCTCCCATCCCCATAGTGAGTCCTACAGGGAAATTTAAACCCCTTCCAGTATAAAGAAGATGAAGCCAAAAATGCAAAAGCATTTCATTTGGAAGCAGTATCAAAACATTTCTAAAAAATATTTTACAAAGAAATCTGGGTATACAACATTGACCTTTCTTAATAAAAAAATTACCTTTAGCCTATTTTTCCAAATTCTTGGAAAGGGAGCACCACACGCATGTGACCCAATTGATTTTTTAACTCCTGGTACTTAAGGATAATTTGAAGCTACATTGACTTATTTAGATGCAGTTTTCACATTTTGCCCCCATAGTAACTTTACCCTCCTCTTGTAGGTCCCGTGCAGCAATTTATTTACGTGTCCCCCCTGGGGGTGTTTATTTGATCCATTTAAACTATTTGACATGCATAAGTTTTTTATAGCATGGCGAGGGCAGTTGACCTTGCCTGCCCCCTAGTAACGAGCAAAACAAAAAGGATGGTTATGGTCTCCATTTGTTTAAAGAGTGATACATTGCCATTCTATTGCAACTATTTAGGTAATATACAAAGCATCTGTGTTGTTGTTTTCTTACAAAAGGGGGTGGAAATAAATATGTCTACAATTGCTACATTTCCCCATTGAACTTTACAACAATTTAAATCCTGGAACCAATATCAAATTCATTTTATATGAACATGCTTGCCACGATCGTATTTCAGCAGCCAAATGGCCATAGAGTCTAGTCGCTTTGAAACAACGTGGGTCCATCTGCCCACCCCACTGAAAAGGGTTATTACAGAGTTTTCAGACTTGGACTCTACCTAATTAATGGGATATTAATTAGCAAATTGATCTCATGTGCATTGCATTCAATTATTTTTCACATACAGCGCTATTGACATAGATCACTATGTGGTGCACTAAAAATAACCTACATGCGTACTTACCACTGCGATGATACGTACATACCGAGCTATGGTCTGTTTCTATCTAAAGAAATCAAATTCGATAAGATACATATATCATATACCGATCTATATCAAATCTTCGTCACATACAGCGCTACTACATAGATCACTATGTGATTCACTGATACGACAATTGCGCCTTTTTTTAATACTGTGAATACATACATACTGCTCTTTCGTGTTCCATCTCACCATCGTTTGCAAAAAAATCTTCGCACATACTGATCTATACGTTTTACAGTCATATTAAACACAGTGTAATGGAATTGTTTAAAATTAAAAAAAAAAAAAAAAAAGTGTTTTCTTGATGATATTCCTTTTGCCTGGTAGTAAGTGACGCAATCGGTTATTTTCGAGCGGAATTAAGGAAAGAAGATGTCAATTGGATTTTCTCGAGCCTTATTTTGTGAGATGTATTGAATGAAGCCGAAGATTTTTGTTTTAAATGTATTTAATTTTGGCTCATCACTGAGAAACAACTTTGAAACAGAGTTTATCACGCAAAGGAACAAAGACAGTAATAAAGTACACAAGCAAATCTCACCCCGAAACACCTTGATGAATTGAAAGACCAATTGTTGAAACGCACCCAGTGACCAAACCGTACGTAAATCCAACTACCCATTACTAGTCGGGCCCGCAGATGGCGTAACCCTACCTTTAAATGGGTGGGGGGGGGCAGAAGGAGTTCCAAGGCAGTTTTTTAGGGGGCTAATTTGGGTCCTTCTCCATAGACACTGTACAAAGGGTCATTTCATTTGGGGTGGGGGGGGGCTGACGGGCGGCAAGGGTTTCGTTGGGGGGCTTGTCGCCTCTCCCCCTGCCCCCCCCCCCCCCACCCGCTGGTTTACCGAGCCACTGTATCGCCGTTTTGAGGTCGGACTAAATTCATAACACGCGGGATAAATTGAATGACCATAGTTAAAGTTATTTGACCATCGACTATTTGGAATAACCCAAAACGAAATCGAGTTTGGCAATATACAGTTTCCAATCTCTGGCTAGAATTTGAACTAAACATTGTTGAATTGAGTGAACATTGTGCGAATCGAACGGTAACACCTATTCCACTGTAATGGCTTAAATAATAGAACACACATTGGAAGTTGAGATTCTGCTCCTTAGCGAATTCAAGTGGGTGGAGTATCATCTGTCCAAGCAAGATCTAATTTCAAACACGCGCACACACATGGTCCTTGGTCAATCAGGTGCAGTCTTTAATAACTGGAGGCCATTTATAATTATAAGTGGATCAGTAATCTTTCCAACATTCTGTGGCTTTTTGTCAAAATACTTTTAAAACCCATTTATGATCGTGTAATCCTCCCCCGTTTAGTCTGTAACATCATCCGTTAAGCTTCCCTCCATTAATACAATGTTTTTCCGATAGGTTGACTTTCTGGAATCAGCGCAATAGTCTGAACTTATAAATCGTTTTTTTTTAAATAAATGGTTTTTTTTTAGAGTATGTTAAAAGAAAGAAGTAGAAGGGCAAACAGAATGACGTAACTCACTTTTTGGTGATTTTGAGGTTTGGTACCAAAAAAATCTGAACACCTACATATTCGGAAAACTCAACAAGCCTTAACTCAAGTCTACTTCTTATTGCCTATAAAGCAAATCACACTTCATCACCCATTCTCAATGGTGCACACTTTGTTTACTAACAGAAAGCTTAACTCTGAGTATCTACTTCGAGGGTACTGTATTTGGTCCAAACAGAGGCTGATGCTTCATAGCTTCACAATTGTCATATTACAAAGCTTTTTAGTCTCCCTATCCCACTTATATTTGATGATTTCTTTTAAAACTTTCCAACGATGACATTGCTTAAACATCTGATTGAAATAATGAGTCAATCATAAGGCAGATTGAAGAGTAGCACAGATTACCGTTTTTCAAGTTACCGTCAGAAGGACGTAATTCAGCACTTAAAAGAATATTAAAGAAATTTCTTGTAATTCTGCTGTTCATAATTAGAAATTGTTCTTTTTAATTTTTGTATTATTTTTGCTGTGGTTTTACCTTTAAATGGGCATTTAAAAAATGATCTTAAATAAACGGCGTTTGACTGTTAGCCGGGACTCAAAACGTGTAATAACTGTAAAGAGGGACTCGAAACGGTGCAAATGGCTGTAAAAAAAAGTTTTTGTGTTTTAAAACGTTGTGAGTCCCAGCTGCCTTCACAATCGTGCTGTTATTTTATGTAACATTTTTAACAGTGCAAGTACCATATTGAGCTTTATAAGATGTTTACATTTTTGAGTAATGAATAATTGGCTTAGTGGAAAATATTAAACATCACATTTCCCAAAAGCATGTATTTTGGAGTTAAGGCTTTCTGATTGTCAACCCTCGATATTTAAAGAGCTTTAACCTTATTAAAACATGCATGAATGATATTCCTTTGCTTCCAATTTGTATTCAATTTGGTTTCTTCCGTGCTGGACTGTTTTGGATACTTATGTTTCTCGCAAGTGCTGCAGATGTCAAAGTACTTTGGTGATCGCTATTAAATCATTTCTTCTCTGGCATGAGTTCACTTTTTCTCTTTGCGATTTAATATGGAATGCAAGATCACGTGCGATGTGGAAGGAAGTCAGTTGGCAAATAGTGGTTCACTCTATCGGTCAATTTAGGTACAAAAGTTTCGTAAGGATTTGGGCAGTGTAAATTGAATTCTAAACACATATTACTCGTCCGTAGTTTCATGCAGCCAGACATAGATACTATGTCGATTCGCGTCGATACGTTCGCCCCCTGGAGTTTTGGACCCTATTCCAATAGGTCGGAGAGGGGCTCTATCTACCTACCGGGAAGAATTAAAGAATTCAAAATTGCCGCCACACGCGGATTATCTCGGAGGACACTCCGGCATTTAACTCACTCACCTGCGACGAATAAAAAATAATTTCATCATGTATGGAAACGCCCTATAGTGTATTTCATTTCAGTACCTTGAACATTGCTCACAATACAACATGATTACAGCAGTCCCTGCGCCTCATTGATGTGTACCCTCCACACGAATGGTACGGGGTCCACATATCAGATGAAGCGAGTATAATGCAGTATCCTAAATGAATACGGAACGAATTTATTATATCTAAGCATGTGCACCCTATACAATATAACAGATCAAGTTTTTAGTTTCCATCTATTTTCTCTTGTTTCCTTTTTTTGGGTTTTCCCTTTCCTTGTTCTTGTTGTTTCCTTTTTTTCCCCTCCCTTTTTTCTCTCTTACTCTTTCTTTCCTGCTTGTGAACCCTCGCAGAGAGAAATAACTTTGACACCTGCTATTTGGGGTCTAAAAGTAAGGGTCACAACACAGATGTTCGCACCTTAACTATGTAAAATTCAAATTGCCAAATTATAAATGGATTGTGAGGTTAAAGTGTTGGAAGATGGACAAATTCATGATACCTCTGGTTTGGTAGTCAAAAGTAAAAAAAATCGACAATTTTAAAGGTGGGTTCGTGTTTCAGTACTTTGTTTTATTAAAGGCGGAATAAGAGATTTTGAAATATTTTTTGTGTGTGAAGATAAAAAAATAGTCATCTAACTAAAGCTAGCCATCTAAAATGCTTAATTCGCAAGTTACAGATGAATCAGTGTTTCGTTTTCAATGAGTAAACACCTATGCACTAGTATAACAGTTGCTATAGGATACCGTTGTATAAACGAAAAATTCCGGCTCCGGAATTTTACAACTAAGTTGTGATTTTCTATACTGAAGGACTTCGATTTGAGCTTTGTTTATTTCGTACAGTGATTGTATAATGGACAAGCATTATGCGTATTCAAAAACCATCTAGTTTAGAAATTGAGTGCGCCCCTCATCGGAAATCTCTGGGTTCTTACTAGATATCCTCATGGAAAGCTGCTTACAAAATTGTAGTTGATTTCGACCTTGCGGTTTTGTTGTTTCCCAACGTCCCATAGGCCACTATGCGTGGGCAATTCCTGTCGCATTTAACGAACATGAAACAAAATTGCAATTTCTTACAGATACGACGGCCGAAATTGCACGTAAGATTACGTATACGTGGATCACTAATGTTACACTATGAGCTAGTAAACTCATTCTCTTGGCACAGTTCAGTAGCTTTCATTCTCCCAAGGTATTTATAAAATACCAACGCCTATTGTTTTTGGTATGATTATGATACCCAGATGACCCAAGGTCAGTTCATCATGGTTCAATGTAATTAACAAGTACAACCGCTGAACTGTTCCTTGGTGGGGATGAGCATATTGTAACTCATAGGTGTTTAAGGTTCACTTGCTGAGATGACGTTTATTAATAAATCTGCACATGAGAACTGATTTACTTACCTTGAATTGTCAAGTGTGTGCTTACTTTGATGTAAAGGAGGAATTCCAGGACATTCTTTTTAACTGCTCCGGAATAGGAATTCATGACATTATGGTGACAGCGGTCGGATTCTTCAGTAAAGAAATACATATTCCAAGTAAGTTCAATTTCACAATTTCAATTCAATTCAATCATTGGTATTCAGCATTAACATATCGTACATGACAGGCATGAATAATAATTATATGAAAAATAATACATAAAGTATCAATCTGTAAACGTTCTAAGACGAACAGGTGATGGATATGATATGGCATAGTACCAGTAATGGACACCCGAAAGGGGCTATAGTTATTGCTGGCCCTGTAAACCATAAAAGTAAAATATACACCGATATTACAATAAGACACAAATAGTGATGATCTAAGATATGTACATATGGTAAATATATATAACAAAACAAAAACAAAAAATATATCTAATTCTAAACAAACACTAACGGGAATACTCGATACGGGAATTGGACAAGGACAGACTTTTCAACATGTATTGCTGAGGTATGGATACTATTGGCATATTGAGAAGTCAGTGGAAGGAGAGGAAAAGTTGAAGAAAAAAGTCGGAGTGGAGATAGAAATTAGATTGAAGAATAAAGTTAGGAGAAGAAAAAGGACTTGAGGAGTAATTATTAAGATTTTGTCTGGTTGAGAAACGTTTTTTTCAGGTTGGGGGGGGGGGGAGCTTTAAAAGTATTTTTGTTTGTAATGTTGTGATGGATTCTGGAAGATCATTCCAAAGTTTTGCGGTCAAGTTTTGGGCGCCGTGAACTGAATAAAGTGCTTTTCAGAGAGATTTTGGGGGGGGGGGGGGGGGGGGAGGGGAAGATAAGTTTGTCAGCTTGTTTCTGGTGTAGTAAGCTGTGGATTTGTCTGTTTGTGGTAAAGTAATTGCGAACGTTCAGGAGTAAACGATCCAAAACTTAGCAAATCTTTATCTCGTCATAGAGATCGATTATTAACCCAGAACCCAGCAAAACTATGAGTGTCAATGGCCTGTACCAGAGGGACCTGAACTAACTCAGCTGTTGTTTTTCTTTTTGTACAAAGTGGCTTGTGTTACGACGACTCTTTAAACACAGGCAAATGGGCCGTTGTGCCAAACAGTCCTGAATTTTATAATATAACACGACTGCTCTTAAAATATCAAATTGATTGGTTCAAGAATTTGGAATTTCGAAAACCCAGTTACAAAATGATAACAGTAATCAATTACACAGTGATGATCTTAAAATTAACTTTCACTTAGTCTTTTGTATTTAGATGGCCCATGTGGGACTAAAGTTAAAAGCAGCTTTGCAGTTCAAAGATGCTATATCCTCAAAGCGAGGACTCCAAAATAATCAGCATGCATGTATAGAAATTCACGGTATAAAATGCACGGGAATCTCAGTTTTGAAGATAACTTTGTCCACAGTTCAAGGAGACGGTGGTTGTCCATGACGACACTACTATTCCACAGTATATCCGTCTGGGATATAATCACACGATTTTCATCTTTTTTGGGCAAAAAGACGGAAAATTCAAATGAGCCTTGGCGCTCTTACATCAAACATTTGAAACTTATTTATGTTGATGTCTATTCTAGAAGACCCAAATTACTTATAGTTTAACACAAATAAAAACCAGGCAGTTTTAGGGATCTGGTATTTTTACGGACGGGGGTTGGCAAAATATCACGTCATTTTCCCATAGAGTTTGTACATAACGGTTTAGCAACGTACATGATTTTTTTGGGGGAAAATTGTTGTTTTTCAGCACTAAGGGTTAATTATTTTAATGTTACAATTAATTGAACTTACATATATGTGTGAACTTTAATATCAGCAAAAAAAAAATTGTTTTGGTTCTGCGGTTTTCTTATTCTTATTTTTAAAAATATTCTCAAATGACTCCGTTAGTGCCCAGAGGGGGGGATCCATGGGACCCCCACTAATTAACTCATTAACAGGCTTGGCAATTTTAATTATTTTGGTATGAAAAAAAGCGCATTTTAAAATTCAGACAAATTACAAAAAAATCGGCGCAAATCCCACGCGTAAAGCGGCCAGCGCAAAACATTTGGGGGTCCATAGAAACTCCCATACATATGAGTGCCCTCCCGGTCCCAAACCACACCGTGAGCCATCATATCCATCGGGAGATTTCAAGGCAATGGTATTTGCGCCTACAATTTTTTATTTACCCTCTAATCATGACTTAACCAAATGGTGCATCCCGACGGCCTTACGCAGGATTACTTTGGAGGGGGCTAACCCTCCTAAATGGCCCTTTTTTGGACATCACACACATCACGAAGAAGTGGATTTCTTGTGCAAAATTTGGTCTCTAAAATTTGAATTTTTCTCACAACATTTGGCAAAAGTGGATCGATTGTCAATTGTGGAATGGGGGGGGGGGTCATCTGCATTCCCAAGGGGCATGGAAAAATTGAATGGAGAAGTGTGAGCTAAGATTACAAGGTTCAAACTGACATTCAGATTTTGTGAGATAATAGGCCATATTATTGAATTGCACATTTACCAACATGCTTTAAAATGACCAAAAGATTCAAATTGTTAGGTCTTCAAAAGTAATCTGTTTAAAGAATCCCACTTCCATTAAAATTTTGTTTTATATATTTTTGTGTGAAATCAAAAGGTCATATAGCTCAAATGACCA
>JAMKCH010037677.1:0-15321 GCA_023653785.1 Ophioderma brevispina | reverse complement strand
TTCGCCACGTGCTCCCGACCACACAAGACTGCAGAAGACTGTATAGGACAGTCCCAGACTTGGCCAAAACTACACCTGAAAAAGGAAAACTACTCACGATTTTCCAAAAAATGGCCAATCGGCACCAGTCTTGAGCAGTCTGGAAGCGGTTTTCTAGCAAATAATGGGTAAGACTACAGACGACTGCACAAAACAGGCCCAGACCTTGCCAGAACTACACATGAAAAAGAAAAACTGCTCACGATTTTTGAAAATTGGCCAATCGGCACAAGTCTGGAGCAGTCTGGAAGTGGTTTTCTAGCAACAAATCGGCTGTGTGACTGAGCCTTAAAAAGAATGAATTTCCACTCAGAAAGAGTAAAAATCACTCCACAAAGAGCGGTTTTCCACTCTTTTGAGGAGTTAAACGAAGGACAACACAAAACGAGTGGAAGGCCACTCTTTTGGAGTGATTTTCACTCGTTAAGAGTGGGAATTCGCTCTTTTTAAGTACAATCCACGCATTTTGGAGTGGTTTACAAGAGTTTCACTCTTTTGGGGAGTGAAATTTTCACTCGTTTACATTTAGAGAGTATGTCTTTGAAGGCCTGTGAGGTATGAAAATGAACAAAAAACATGTTTTTCTTCAGAATTTAGATATACTTATTACTAGTCAGCTTAATGCAACATATAACAAGAGTTGTGTGACTACTCTAATTTATATGAATACAAAACTAAAATCACTTTTCTATTGAAACCAATACTTGCAAGATCAGGTTGCATAGTGAGAGACATCTCAACAGTTTTTATAGACTTGAATTCTATGAAAAACTAGATCACAAGACATAAGGCAAAAACATGAATTGGTATCAGTTTTGCCTTTGGTTATATCGCCATTTAGATACTCTCGCAAATGCACCAATTTGTGACCAGACTGGATGTGAATAAGACCTATTGGAAGAGTATGATATAGCTTTGCTTGGTTTCTTTTTCAAATATTCAACAGCCTCTACACCAAACATGTATCTTTTCATGTGCCTGATGCTGGACTTTGTGCAGCCCTTTGGTATGACAGATTCAACCAACACATTTAGCTACCCACAGGGTGTGTTACCATGTAAAATGCACAATGCTACAGAGTTAGACTGCAGTTATCGCATGCTCACGAGCATTCCACCACTCAACAGTCCAAAGGCAAAGACGCTAGATTTGAGTCACAACAAACTAGCAGCCATTACAGAGCAAGTTTTTAGCAATCTAAGGGTACTCAATAAACTGGATTTGAGTTATAACAATTTGACAGAAGTTACAGATACTGACTTCATCTACCTGGACTTGCTTGTGGAATTGGATTTGGGCCACAACAAACTGTCATTCATTGAGCTCAAAAGTGACTGGTCTCTGGAGGTGCTTCATATAAGTGGCAATGACTTCTGCCCACCTTCATTATCTGCAGAAATGTTTGAAGGACTCAACATGCTTCATTCGATCTACTTTGATAAGCAATGTCGCTTAAGCTCTGATAAAATCAATACAACTTCACTCCCTTCAGTATTCAGCTCTTTAATCAATCTGAAAATGCTTAATATCAGCATGAACTACAATATTAAGTTGTCTGAATCAAGTTTTAATAACTTGACTGTCTTGCAGTGCTTGGATGTTAGTGACACATTTCTCTTCAACCTACCAGAACAGATTTTCAAGGAACTTAGTAATCTGAGAACATTAGATATGCATGAGAACATGCTTCGCC
The DNA here is from genome assembly GCA_023653785.1 of Ophioderma brevispina. NCBI lineage: Eukaryota > Metazoa > Echinodermata > Ophiuroidea > Amphilepidida > Ophiodermatidae > Ophioderma > Ophioderma brevispina. The sequence goes on along the minus strand of JAMKCH010037677.1, from coordinate 13,589 downwards.
ATATACCGGAAAGAGCTCTGAGATATCTCACTGCTCTGCAGTACTTAAACCTAAGGTCCAATTTGCTACATGAAATTCCAAGCAAAGCTGTATCATCCCTTCAATCCCTGAAATTCCTGGACATACGGCACAACATTCTTGAAAATTGGACCATAAGTATCAGAAATCTAACCAACCTTACTCACTTGATGTTTCAAATGAAGCTCTGGTTGTTAACAACATAGAGTTTGAATCATTTTTATCATTAATGCCAGTCGAGTCACCACTGCAAAGTTTGACACTTTACCTTGTACGGTCTCTATCATTAAATGCGACATCGTTCAGACCAGCAGCAAATTGGAACACCTTAACAGACATAAATATTGAATGCAATCCTGCTTCCAAAACTTACAATATTTTCCACCTGAACATAGAAGATGGTTCTTTTTCCTGGTTTCCAAACCTAAGGGAATTGTACATATCAGACTGTCATTGTCACGCTCAGACACAATTCATTTTGAAGCAGCTTTTTAATATTCACAATTAAATTCCTTGCATCTGCCAGGGAATAAGCTTGGAATCGTGCCGTCAGAAGCATTACAAGTACTACAAAAATTCCAATCACTTAAACATTTGGATCTAAGTGACAATGGATTACAAACAGCAACAATTGCTAATCTGTCAGTGACATCAGTGACACTGGCACATAATTTTCTCGATTATGTAGTTCTGACCAATCTTCCTTGCCTCACTGAACTGTACATTCAGCATAATGATGAATCCATTTCTTTAGTGGGTCAGACTACTCTAAAAACACTTCATTTGTCATCTTCTGGAAATGATGTACCTCTGTATCCATCTCTCTTTATCTGTGAATATTCACCGTACATAGAGGATATTACCATTGCCCACTTTCAAATGAAAAATGGACCCCTGGCAGAACATCTTGGTAGTGGATGTCCCACACTGTTAAGGTTACATATTTTGGACTCACTTATGTCTGAAAAGCAAGACACTATCTACATGCCACTTCTGGAAAAATTAACAATGAGCAAGTGTAAATTAGCCTCATTACAACAGATAATGTTCATGGAAGTCCGGTCCTTGACATATTTGGATCTTAGTAACAATGAAATTGAAAGTATCAGCAAGACAGATTTCCCTTTACTAGCAAATTTGATGTACCTGAACTTGACTGGGAACAAACTTGTCAATTTCCATCATTTGGCCAACTTCAAATTTCTTCAGACACTTTCGTTATCTCATAACAACTTAGGAATTATACCAACATCATTTTGGAAGAAGCCAATTGATTTGGACTGGATGGAAATAGGGGATAACCCATTTGCCTGTACGTGTTCTATAAAACCCTTGCAAGATTGGGTATTGTTAGATACTAAAATTTACTTGAATCCTCGTCTTACGTATCAATGTCAGTCACCTGAACATCTTAAAAAACTGGGTTTCGCAGACTTCCAATTAGACTGTCGTTCACATCTCACAATGTACGTAAGCGTCGGCATTTCATGTGCACTGGTTGTATGCATTATAGCGGTAATGACCATTCATTATCATTGGCACATACAATATTTGCTGTTTATTTTTTGTCATCAGAGAGGATATCAGCGTCCAAATGACAACGATGAATTCGAAAATATTGAATTGGATGATATGGATGAAGATATCTATGAAGATGCTCCCATCAATCACCGCCGATATCACGCTTATGTCACATATCATGAGGATGATGCTGCTTGGGTGAACGAGGAGCTCATTCCAAACATTGAAGAAGGACCGCATCCATTCCGTCTTTGTATGAAAGAGCGAGGAGATATTCCACCAGGTCGGTTTCTTCTCAACTCGATATGCCATGGCATCCAAAACAGTCATAGAACAATAGCTGTATTGTCTGAAAGCTTTATGGATGATGAAATGTGTAACTTTCAGCTACAAATGGCACGCATGAGATTGATCAAAGAAGGACACGATGTGCTGGTGTTGGTGCAATTACATGAAATCCCGAATGATAAGAAAACACTGCTACTTCGTCAAATATTGCGTAGCAAAAACTACTTGAAATGGCCTGCAGACAATGCAGGGCAGAATTTATTCTGGGGTAGACTAAGAACAGAGTTACAGATGCCAGTCAAAGTCAATAGGCACTTTGAAGATGTATAGTGCTTATTATGTAGTTTTGGGAAAACATTCAAATTTTGGACAAAATAGCCAGAAAAACATCCTCAAAATAGATGTTGAGCTGTTCCATCCCCATACCTGCCAACATCGAGAACCCAAAAATCAGAATGCATGTGTCGCGAATGGGTGGTGCCTATTTGTGATCCACTTCAAGGCCTTTAGTGGAATACACAGGGGCAGAGTCTCCTGAAGTTACTGGGTTTGTGTGTATTTAAAGCTGCAGGAAAAGCTTCAGGAGCCCAAAACAATTTCAGGACTTTTCTGGCAATTATTTCAAGATTTGTTTTAAATTTCAGAAATAGGGATATCCGTATTTTTTGCAATTTTGAAAGTTCAAAATAGGGATGATTCCTATAAAACAGGGAAGGTTGACAGGTTGGCATTCCAAACTAAGGCCGCAAAGAGTTGCATATGTTAGGGTGATTTATTTTTTATTGATGGTATGAATATGTGCTCCTAGCATCACACTTGCCATTACTGCCAACAGTGGCAATATTAGGTCATCCTATTCAAGTTACTCATATATTACTACTGCTACCGGTATCCTGGTAACCAGTACTATCTGTCCCAGGGCCGAGTTGTCGGCGGCTAAACCGTCAACCCCATTGGGTTTCTAAGGAAATCTGATGAGGAGGGTAGCTGGTTACCCTGGTAGAATGAAAAAGAAGATCTACCTACAAGGGCGTCAGCTCTGGAGAGCTTATGGTGGCCATCCAACACATGCTGCCTTTCATTGTGAGCGTAGTTGCCCAAAGGCTAGGCCACCAACGAATGGATTGACGTCAGGAAGGGCATCCGGTCAATTATCTTTTGCTCCAATAAATCCTCACACAGCAGTATTGCTGAGTGTGAGGTGTATCCGGCCACCCCCCATTTAGCAGGGATAAAACCGGATTTAAAACTTAGGTTTAACTAACTACTAACTAACTTGATGATATAATTAATAACAGCATGATTTCACAATCAAGTAATGCACTGTTTCTGGCCCTCTTTGTCAGATGCATGTATCTGGCTATTTTGCCTCAAATTTGTAATGTTTTTTTTTTTCAATTTTGGCTTTTCTTTGCTACCAAGTACAGAGGCCATTTAAAGGTGCAACAAGAGATTTCACATAACAGGTGTCCCTAAAAATTTGAAAATTCAGATTTTTGCACTAATGTAAAGCTTTCCATCACAAATATCCCCATCTGAAAGGATTAAAGGTGCAACGAGAGATTTCAAATAACAGGTGTCCCTAGAAAATGTGAAAATTCTGATTTTGCCCTGATGTAAAGCTTTCCATAAAAAATATCCCCATCTGAAAGGATTAAGCTGAGAAATGTTTCTTTGGTACAAAAATTATGAAATTTCTAATTTTGTATAGAAGCAAATACGAAATTCAGCCTATGTTTTATATTGAAATATACCAAGTCACAATCACCTTTTTTGCTCTCTTTTCGACATGTCTGTAGCAAAATACAAGGCAGGAATCTATTGAGTGTCCTATCTATATGAAATCACTACTATCGCACAGTAATGTCCTACTTTAGATAAAAACTTCTCATCTATTCTAAATATCTGACAGTAATGGCTACTTGGAGATAAAACTTTCTCCAACTGAAATTCTCACATAGGTCTTGACGTACATGTCCTCACGTGACCATAAAAAAAAACTTCTCAGCTATTCTAAATATGCGCATCAAGTGGTCGTACTTGTAGATAAAAACTTCTCATCTATTCTAAATATCTGACAGTAAATTCCTACTTGTAGTAAAACTTCCACCTGACTACCAATATCTGACAGTAAAAAGTCACTTGGAGCCAAACTGTCTCATCTATTCTTACTATCGCAGTAAATGTCTACTTGTAGATAACAACTTCTCACTATTCTAAATATCTGACGTCAAATGTCCCTACTTGTCGATAAAACTTGCTCATCTATTCTAAAGTTACATAAATTCTACTTGTAATAAAACTTCTCTCTATTCTAAATATCTGACAGTAAATGTCTACTTGTAGATAAAAACTCCATTATTCTACAATTTCTGACAGTAAATGTCGACTGGTAGATAAAAACTTCTCATCTATTCTAAATATCTGACAGTAAATGTCTACTTGTAGATAAAAACTTCTCATCTATATTCTAACATATCTGACAGTAAATGTCTACTTTAGATCAAACTTCTCATCTATTCTAAATATCCTTTGAAAGTAAAATGTCTACAGTAGATAAAAACTTTCTCAGCTAGATTCTAAATATGAACAGGAAATGTCTAACTTGTAGATAAAAACTTCTCATCTATTCCTAAATACTGACAGTAAATGTCTACTTGTAGATAAAAACTTCTCATCTATTTCCCAAATATCTGACAGTAAAATTCTCTTGTAGATAAAACTTCTCATCATTCATTCTAAAATCTTGACAGTAATTCGACTTTGTAGATAAAACTCTCATCTATTCTAATAGCCTGACAGTAAATGTCTACTTGTAGATAAAACTTCTCATCTATTCTAAATATCTTACAAGTAAATGTCTACTTGGTATATAACAAAAAAAACTTCTCATCTATTCTAAATATCCCTGACAGTAAATGTCTACTTGTAGATAAAAACTTCTCATCTTTTAAATATATTAATCTGACAGTAAATGTCTACTTGTAGATGAAAACCTTCTCATCTTTCTAATATCTGACAGTACATGGCTACTATTGTAGATACAAACTTCTCATCTATTCTAAATATCTGACAGTAATCCCATCTAGCCCAACAATGTTAATTGCCTGGTTTACAATGGAAACAGAGAAACTTTATGAAAGCGGAAATATAGCTCCTAACATCTTCAACAAATGTCATTGACATCACAAGAGTACCCTGTAAGGTCTATTCAATCGCATTCCCATGGGTTATCATGCACTTGTAAATTGCACATGAAATCTTACTCTATTTCCTTGTGTTGTAACTTTTTTTGCCAGCATGGTAAACTCACACATTTTGTGATGTTGTGGATCACACGTTACTTGTGTGTAACTTTTTGCAGCACAGCAAACTCACACATTTTGTGATTGATCACACTTCCCTTGTGTGTAACTTTTGGCGCACAGTAAACTCGCGCATTTTGTGATCGCCCAGACTTTCCTTTTTTGTAACCTTTTTGCAGCACAGTAAACTCACAACATTTGCGATCGATCACACTTCCCTTGTGTGTAACCAAGAGACATTTTTCTTTTCCTTTTTCTTCCATTTTCCCCCTTTTCCGCTGTCCTCAAGTAATTCTTGTATAAAATCATTTTCATAAAAGACATTAATTGCATGCTTCCACTTAGTTTCTTTTCTGATATAACTGTTGTTATATTATTAATATCCCTCCAAAAATTTTTGATTAAAATATTATTTTCTCATTTTTATTTTGAGAAAGATTTCTCTCCGGGAAAAGTACTTTGTTTATGAATAAAAAAGCGAGCAGGGGATTCCCCTAGTTTGTGTTTTTTGGCAAGGTCTGCACATTTTAGGATTATGCACAATAGGGAAGTGGGGAATTCCCCCAAGAGTAAACTTAGAAACTGAGTGAGCTTCAACTTGTTTTTATATTTATGCTGAGATCAAACATTTTGAAAATAGGTAATTCCCCCATGAAAGTTTATATAGTGAAGTGATGTAATTCAGATGATGTATTTATGTGAATTCCAATTGGTCAGCTAGGCAAGGGTTATGTTTATATGCATGATCTGTGGTAATCTATTTTAAAAAGACTTGGGAATTTGTGAAGTGTCAGTAATATAATTGAATTTCTGAGTTAAGGTCCGCCAACCAGCACAGTTGTAATCCAGGAGCTATGCAGTATGGTTATAGCTAGTTGTAAGTCTACAATACTGGTAGATTTTGAGTTCTATATCTAGTGCCAGGATTTAATACTTTGGAGGCCGCCGAGGCTTGATATCTCAATTGTCTGCTGTCGTCTTTTAAGCCAAGAGCTTTCATTTGAATCAAAATGGATTCCAGTTGTGGTCTTATGGAGGACAATAGCTACAGATCTGAATGTGGTACATCCTGGATTTAATGATTGTGGAACATCTGTCGTCGAGGGAAAGCCCCCCCGTCATCTTGAACTGCTGACAAAATTACCTTCAGACTCAGAAGATTCGCATGGAATATACAATGGATATATATGTGAACTTATGCTGCTGTCATTGTTTGGAGTCTTCGCTGTGAGGACAATTCATCGGTGAACGCAACACGCTACTTAGTTGGAGACATAAATGACTCTGAGAAGATTATAATTGTTTAAGTGCAATTTTGAATTGTATGAAAATAATTGTGCTTTGGACATCACCAAATTCTTGATCCGATGCTGATTCCAAATAATAAAATTCTGTTTTGTTTATACTAACATTCAGACAACTTGTGCACAAGGCTCGTTATTTGTGTTGAAAGGTATTTCTGACTTTGAGTCTACGAGACGTCATACACCTGTCTGTATAACATTAGCATGTATTGGAGTTTTCTGCAGCCATTCCATCAATTCCCTAGTTTGTAAGCATTTTATTTTTAAAAAACCAAGAGCCACTTCATCCTTCAATTTTTGAAGTTTTCTAAATAATTCATATACAGTTATCTTCTGGCAATACTGATGAAAGTGATAATAACGAGGGAAGTCATGTAGCCAGAAGATCCCGTGCTGACAAGGTCTAGTAGACTTTGGTATCTTTTTTCTGTCAAGACTGGCAACTGATGACCCATCTATATAAACCAATGCCTTGTGTTGTGTTTGTGGAAAAAATACAATGTTCAGAAAAAAATTGTAATTTCCGGCCATAAGGATCGTATGTGCTTGTGTACGAGTTTATTGAATATAAACACTCAGGTTTCTAATGATTAGTAGGTTTAACAATGGATTTAATCAGCTACCCGCTCCAAGGAAGTACAAATCAGTGTGTTGCTAGCACTGAGGTCATGGAATAAATAAAGAGGAACTCAAATATTTGCTTGAATAGCAATTGATTCTAATACACTATTTTGTTTAAAGATTTATAACACTTGTGAGCACTTGTGCATTTTCTATAGAAATTGTAAAATCTTCATGTATTATTCATATGAGGATTTGTGTAAAAGGGCTGCCAACATCTCGGTCCATGGAAAAAGACGTTTTACTTTTCTTATTATAATCATAATTGAGAAAAAGAATTTCATTGAACCAAAAGAATTTTTGCATCAACAATAGTTAGACTTTTTTGCACAAGGGTCAAACAAGCTTAAAATATAAATAAAACATTGTAAAAATTAAATAATCCTGTCAATTATGGCTCCCCAAATGGTTGTTTGTTTGCACCCGGGGTTTTTGCAGAAGTACAAAGATGGTCATTCGGGGAAAAATCAATGGATAATACTTTTAAAACATTTCAACGTGTGTACTTTTTAGTATTTTATACGCACAGGTATAGGAGCTGTGCACAAGACTAACCCTAACATGTTCAATAATATTAGTATTAAAACATAACCCCGCTAATTTTAGTTACATATTGATATATTATGTTGAACGATTTAATATTGATTATATTACAATAAATCAATTAGCTAATATCAAGACCAAAATGAATTCGGGAACTGATGGGCGCATCCAGTTTAGCCAATAATCTCAACGTCCATAGTGACGTTTCGGGCCATCTCACCGGCTATTGCTACGTCATGTCTAATAGTTTTTTGTCCCCTTGATTATTGTCAAAACAAAGTAATTTACTTTTGAGTATCATAACATGTCTAAGAGGTTTTGTATGCCTTTGCATCGAAGCCACATCTGCGTGATTATATTCCATAAGAAAAACTACTTTCAACCGATTAACCTATACAACTAACGAGTAGCCACCCCTCATTACTATTACTTCGGATGTAAAGAATTATACCACAGTATCCCACTGAAGAGTAGAGCCACTTGAAGATCCCCCCTGTCCCATAACCACGTTCAGCTGCCCAGTAGCAAAATAGAGGTAATTCTAGCCTCATCCGGTAAGCATTGGATGTCTCAATTGAGTTTACGCGGGGAATTTCAAGTGATTATAGCTAGCATGTGGGCCTGAGGGACTATCACATGAATGGCTCTACTCGAACATTACCTGCTGAATAGCGTTTCGTTTGACATTTAGCTAGTCCCTCTTTTTAAAAACTTAGAATACCGTGACATTTTGTGAGACACACTTTATAATCCACTAAAATTCTAACATTCCATCACACACTTGCTTTAGTTGTTGGCCATATGGCTGCTTCCCATCAACCCGCCGAGAACAATAATCAAAGTGTAGCGTGATGAGCTTCCTTTAAGTGATTGTTAAACTTTAAGAGATGTTATTCTGGATATACCTAATCCATACACATACTGTGAAAAATGGTGTCACATTAATTGAACCATTCTGCCAAGTTTTAACCATAATTAAGGTTTTGGTCAAAAGATCATATGACCATGTTCCCAGGCTCTAATTGAAATAATTTTGATAGAGAAAAGCAGCACGAAAAAAATAAATGCCTACCCCCTATGGTTCTTGAATATACTATTCCAGTTGGGACAATACCAAAAAACCAATACGGAAGAAAACCGCAATTAAAGTTTAATTGTAAGTTTCGTTTTCAACTAGTTTTTTTTGACTTACAACAAGTTCTTTTAATCAATTAATGGCGTCACAGCTGTGACAGGCTCCCAGCCCTGGTAGGATATTCCCTCTTCTCCTTCAGTTTATCATATGAATTTTTTACGTCTTGACCGCGCTTTACACATTGACTCTTCTCGGTGATTCTGGCACGGCAATCATGTGACCCTTTGCCCGGTAATGGCAGCCATCCTGGATTGAAAAAATTGCGATAACTCAAAAGTATTCACCCTATTGAGAGGACACAAAAACCCAATTTTGTAGCTTATAGGAACAACTTTGTGTCAAAATCTCAATTCTGAAAAAAATCCCCCTTTGAGACGGTGACTGGGATTCCCCTTACTATTGTCAACCAAAATGGGACACATTTCACTTGTAACTTCCAAACAAACATTCTTTAACCCTAATATTTTCGCAGGTAAATGAGAAAATAGTACCCCTTTTCTTCAGATACCAAATTTTTACCACTTCGGAAAATCTATGGTTCTGGGGACGAGGCTTATTAACGATTGGACCAAGGCCCTTTAAAATTCCAGTTAAACGCTACTGTTAATCAATATCCGTGTAGTCTAGGTCACAGACATTGGGTAACATGTACTTCAAATAATATTTGTGAGTCACTCAAAAGAGCCCAGAAAATAGAAACTACTGCGGTCATTCACTGATTAACAAATTCTTGCTGCGAAATAAATTTTTTTAAGAAAATTTCTTATTACAAGTCAAGAATCTGTTTGAGCAACTAGTTTTCCAATAACACTACTATCACTCCCCTGGAAATCTGAGCTGAAATTTCCAACACCTGCATACACAGGCGCATTGAATGAAACCACATTGTACCATCCACAATGGAAACATGTTGCACTGCAGCAGTTAGAAAACCAACAAAAACACTGCTAGATGATATAGACAATCACATGCAACCAGAGGTCCTTGGGTGCACGGTGTCTTATGGACACAAGACAAGAAGATAATTCCCTAGGTGTCTCAAGTTAATCGAGAAAAAAAATCTCCCTTAAATTTCCCTGTCAAACACTCCACTATTATTTAATATCTTAGTCCAGGTAACAGACATTTTTAACATAGTGCCTTTTCACATAACAATCCCTTAAATAAGCAAGAGCCTAGAAAATTAAGCTAGTAACCATGGTCATCATTGCTTAACAGAATTCTTGCTGCCAGAATAATTTTCAGAAATATTATTCCTTACGATAGTCAAAATCTGTCCTGCACAAACTAGCTACTATCATGATAGAGAGATATTAGTAAAATGCAACTTATTAAGCGCCTTTACAAAATAGTTCAAGCGCTAAAATAAAATGTCAACATTTATATATATAGCGCCTTATCCCCATTCAGTATCAAAGCACTTTTACATTTATCCGCTGCCACTTAGAATATGTCAGCTGCATACATATGCCCAAATCTTTGGGCGGTGCTCAATGGACTATATTCCTAACAGCTCCCCATTTTGCACCTGGGTGAAGTGAGGCAGTGAGGTAAAGTGTCTTGCCCCAGTGCACAACACATTGGCCTCAGCGGGGAACTACTCGAACCCACGCCCTTTTGGGTAATGAGTCGGTCCTTGCATCCATTGGACTACATGTGCCCTACATATAGACAATCACAGACCAAGAGGTCTTGGTTACAGGTGGTCTTATGGACAAAAGGACAAGAGGATATTTCAGAGGTATCTCAAGGTAAATCTAGAGACCAATCCTGATAGTTTCCTTTAAATTCCATCCAAAAAGTTACAGTGAAATCACATTTTCGTTTTTGTGGGCGGTAACAATTTGGCCCAGTAAACAGGCATAGGATACTGTTGTATAACAAAAAACCGTATCCGGATGTTATAACAAAGTTGGGATTTTTCTATTTGAATGACTTTGATTTGAGCTTAGATATTTCACCAAGTGATAAGTATGTGGACAAGCATTATGAATTTGCAAAAAACGTGCATTTGTTTGAAATTGATGCCCCTCTTTCGGGAATCTCTGAAACAGCCTTTAAAATTTCTTTCAAACCTAACCACTATTATTCAATAAGCTTAATTCAGGTCAGCAGGCCAAAGACATATTCACATAGTCCTTCAAAATTAACTAATCCCTCAAATAAAGCAAGATCTCTGGAAAAATAAGCTACCCGCAGTCATTCACCGATTAACAAGATCTTGCCTGCCGAAATCCTTTTGTTTGAAATATCATTCTTACGATACAGGTCAAGATCTGCAGTCAACTAGTTGTCCTGCCATGCAATAACCGCTATTGTCAATCCCTGGAAATGCTTGAGGCTGAAATGTTGCCCAACCCTGCAGCCAGACAGCTTTGAATAACACATTGGGCATCACACAGGGAAACATGTTACACTGCAGCATTTAAGTTTAAAAACCACAAAAATACTGCTACACCAACACTGTGATCTCCAAACTCAACCATTACCCCCTTAAAACACTAACTGCAAATTTCCCCTCATCTCTCTCTTTGATAGGGAAAGGACTTGTGTTCAACACCACACAGTTACCTATTCAAACTGGCACTCTCTTAACCAATAACAATTTCCTCAATCTCACCGAACCACTCAGCACAAGGCGATTACCCATTTCACCTGCATCCCTTAAAAGGTGCAAACGAGAGATTTTGAGGCACCAAATATTGTGTCATAAGTAAATTAATTTTCATATAGATTAGACACGGAATAGATTTTCTTACCGTGTATTTTGCTAAAGAAAGGCTATTTTAATTTGCTTAAATTTTAATGTAAAACATAGGTGAATTTCGTATTTGCTCCTATACGAAATTAGAATTTCACCATTTTTGTATCAAAGAAACATGCTCAGCTTAATCCTTCAGATGGTGATAATTTTTATGGAAGCTTTACATCAGGGCGAAAATCCGTTACTTTTTCGATTTTTTAAAGGACACCTGATTATGTTAAATCTCGTGTTGCACCTTAAATATTTATCGTCATCTGTCATCTTTAGGCACTTCACTGTGCCCCATTTACGTAAATGCTTACTTTTGGATGAAGGCTACCTTTTTAAGCATGTATTGTCCTATTCCTGGAACATGCATGTGGATTGCTCTGGGCACTTAGCGATTACATACATTTCCAACTAATATCCCTTCAAGCACATTGCTGTCATTATTTTATCCGATGGATATGGGAGCCAAGACCCATTAACATGAAATTGCTCTCTATTTCATTCAATTTCGATCATTTTTAAAGGTGTACATCAAGATTCTTTTGTAGAATCTGCGATAGTGCCATTTACTAGTGTTAAGTTGAGATGCAAACTTTGGGGGAGAAATGTTACCATTTCTCTCTTCTTTTCTTTTCTCTCCTCTTTCTCTCCCTTTGGGCTTATAGTGTTGGCACAGGATTTATGTTGAAATGTGCAAGAGTTCAGATAAAACTCATAACATTTCCATAATTTCTTTATTTTCCAGCAATCAGACGCATAAATGGAGTTGCAAAGCCAATTAGTTTGTTTTGTTGTTAAGGTTAAGAAATTGCAAAAGGTGTAAACCATCATAGAGCCTGACTTATTTTTTGGTTAATTTTGAAGGGGAAAAATCCTACTTGAAAATCATGCTGATTGGTTTTCTTTTTGTGTGTGTGTGTGTTTTTTGTTTGGTTTTGTTGTTTCTGTTGTAGTTTTTTGTTTGTTTGTTTTTGTTTGATTCACCCTGTTTGCTTGTTGTTGTTCGTTTGATTTTAGTTTCTTTCTTTTTGAAATTTAAAATGGGAAATCCTACTTTTAAAAATTCTTCAGCATCTAGTCTATGACAATTGATATTTATTGGTTTATCACTTGGTAATAGCAAACACAGACCAAACCGTATAAGTCACGGTATCAATAACACAAAAGCCCTAACTAATATAGCCAACAGCCTGATACGAAAGCAAAACACGTAAGTGTGTAGCTCTTACAGGTTACATACCATGTTTAGAACCTCTAGGAAATCTAAGTATTAAAAATAACATTCACAGTGTATTATGCCAAGACTTTGACCCCCTCGCCACAATTTAGGGAACCAGTCAAGGCATGTTTCTCAAGTGAAAATCACCTATACTAATCACAATGAATTTTTATTTTGGATTGGTGACGAACACAAACAGGTTAATTTAAGGGGTTGACGTGTGATTTTTGTACGCGCAAGCTGCTTTACACCTTCAGCATTCTGTTTAGAGCTCAGTCATGGCCAATGGAAGAATTTTAGTTTTGAGCTGCGAAGGTATCATGCGCAGATACTGCGGATAACTGTGCGTATTGTTTGCGCCATATTCAGTCGCGCATCTCTACGCCTGCGTTCCTGCTTTGCTTCGTGCCCGAACGTGACCGTATGTTTCTTGCCGCCAACAAACGCCCAATTTTTAAAAAAGTTCCAATTCACGTGGTTTTCCTCGGCGTGTAATGGAAAAAGTAAGTCGGTGACCCTCATTTTTTTTATTGTCAAATTTTGTAGAACCACATTGGGACCTCAACATACTTAGAAATTACAAATTTTTTATCGAGAAGTTTTTATTTTGTAGGCTATCCACAAAAACATCAAATTTTGACTTTTCCCATAGACGTATGGCGTAACATCTCAACAAAGTCCCGGTGACCGCCCATTTTTTATTGCAATTCTTATCATCACGGGGTTGTAATATACCATATATGGTGAATTCTGGAAATTTTATCGAGTAGATCACTAACACGTCAAACCGTCTTAAAGGGGCCCTTCGTGATCCACAACCTCGTTCCCCGCCGACTTACCTAAAAAGTTGAGCTTTTTATATCCTTGAACCGTTAGCCCTTAG
>JAMKCH010037676.1:0-14953 GCA_023653785.1 Ophioderma brevispina | reverse complement strand
CCTGAAGAAAGCTGGCGATGGCAGGTGTATCCTATATGTTTCTTAGTATGGGAGGCGAGTGTCTTTCTCTTCTTCTATCTGGTGGTCGCAATACATATATGTTTGAATTTCTACTTAACTTTTATCATAAGTTATTTTTGAAATTGTGTATAATTGATGTTACCATTGTTTTTTAACAATATAGAATTTTATCTATTTGTTTTTTGTATTGTCCGTATTGATTAAGGAGATAATCGCTCCTTTCTATGTGAACGCCTAGGAGCCTCTGCATTAGGCGCTATATCAAATGGTTTATTATTTTTATTATACTGATGCATCTATATGTGACCCCGTAACCATTCCTTTCGGAGGTGAAAAATTCAACGAGGCGCAGGGACTTTTCTGTTAATCATGTTATTGTGAGCAATGTTAAGGCCTGAAATATAACTTAAGTGCGTTTCCATACATGAATGAAATTGTATTAGGGGCAGTGAGTGAGTTAAATGACCCGAGTGTCCTCCAAGATATCCGGTGTGGCACGTGCATTTGAAATCTTTAATTTTCCCTCCTCCGACTTATTGGAATAGGTCCAAACTCCAGGGGACGAACACAAACCGAACCGCGGAAATCCAAGCTGCTTACATCAGTTTGTTTAGCTAAGCAGTCGGTCTAGCAACAAACATCAAAGAAGAGAAAAAGGAATTCAGAAATAAAGATCTGTGACCAAAGGATGAAGGCTTTCAAAAGAAGATATTTAAAACAATGGCTGGAAGATGGAAGATTCCGAAATAGTCAAGACCATGTTAAAAAGAAGCGACGAACAGAGGAAAGTGAATGACCAAGTTTATATAAAGCAATATAGTAGGAAATTAGAATCAAACAACTCAAACACAAAGATCGGAAGAAAGTACAGACACTGCAAGATACTAGAAATATGTACAGAGTTTTACCAAGACCTTACAGCGCAACAAAACAAAAACCGCATAGGCACAATGCAACAAATAAGATGAGATAGTGAGGAGTGCCTATTACCATGGATTACAGAAGGAGGTTGGAGAGGGTCCCTAGAGAAATGAAAAGGAAAACAAAGCTCCAGGCCCTGATGACAATCACAAGGGTCATCATTACAAACTGGTGCCAGTCCATACACTCACAAGTTATAAACAATCTTAGAAACAAAGAAAATACCAAAATGGAGAGAAGCAAAAATCATCCTACTTCAAAAAAAGGCAGAAAAACATATTAAGAACTATCGCCCAATCAGCTTTCTGTCACATGTAGCGAGAGTTTCACAAAGAAAATCCAAAGACGACTGAAGGATACTTTTGGACCACATTAACCACGAAACAAGCTGGTTTTAGAGAGGGTTTCCACCACAGACCATCTACACTATAAAGCAACTAAAAGTCAAATGAATATCAACTTGATCTCTGGTCTGGGATTCGTATACTAACCAGAATGTAATTTGATTCCATAGAACATGAAGATTATGTTGAAGCACTGAGAAAGCTGACTACCGGAAAAGATATATAGCCATACTTAGTGACCTTATATACTGAACTGAAGCCATAGCTATAATATACATAGTTAATGTCTCTAATAGGTTAAAATTTTGAATCTTGATTGTTGAACTTTGCATTGCGAAGTTAGGCTAACTTAAAAGATATTCCCCATGTTGACTCTGTCCACAAAAATGGCAACCTATATCATTACTTCTGAAATTCAATACATCAAATTATGGAATCATATACCAAATCTCTTCAAACATGGTTTTGAAATTGTCACAATATTTTTGCGCGGGAATTTGATTTCAAATTGTAGGTAATCGTATGCTATGCTACGCAGGTTTTGATTCTATCAAAGTCCTTTCAATGACATTGATAATATCATTGACCATCTTAAACTTCTGAGCAAAGTCGGGCCACATTCTGCTCGAGTGGTGTAGGTAAGTTCCATTTTCGACTTCTCTCTCCCTCTCCAAAATAACCTTACTTAATGATCATACTCCCAAGAGTTCCAGCCCCACTATCAATGCAGAATCAATGCTTGTACAGCGTGAGTCAAAAAGGTAACACACTTCCTTGATAAGTTGTGATACTCCATGTGACTAATAGTTTCATGAATGGTTGTACCATATGAATAGAATACATCCTCCGGCCATTTTTGAATACCCATTTAGGGGGTTATGTGCATGGATGACTGCACAGGGGAGACATTACTGAAACCAATGCCACTTGTATTGCGCTATTAAGCCATAGGTAGTAAAAGAGGTGAAACATCACATGATTCGAACAGTTATTTCGGTTGTGTACACCGCCATAAATGGTCCCTGTATTCTTCAAAGAGCCCATGGCAAAAAAAGTTGGCGCAAGTTCCCATAATTGCCCTTTGTTAAATTACTCCGTTGCGGTCATCCAGCACACTACACCCCTAATTTTGGTATTAAGATGCAGGAGATGTACTCTAACAATCTACAACCATTCATGAAAATATTAGTCACATGGAATATCACAGCATATCAAGGAAGTGTATACTTATTTTAGACTCACACTGTATAAAAAAAAATAACTACCAAAGGAGTAAATCGATTCATTTTAAACTTTAATGTCGAAAATGCAACCATAAAACCACCTTATGTATGACTCCAACCTGATCTTTAGCACAGAATCACTGACTGTATCAATGACTTGTATCCACAACGTACGCGCGTGATGTGCTACGTCTCGTGACGCACTGTCAGATACAAACCTATATTTTAACTGGAAATATTGCGTTTAAAAAACACTATGATCGAATACGGTATTATAATATTGCTTATTCATTTTAGTTTTTTAATTTAACTCTGAATACATTCACTTTTCAAAAGGCATATACCATCTGCCGTGTTATTATGAATAGTGCGGTAAGAGCTGTCGTTGTAGAGCGAGACTATAGCTACGATCACCCGTGGGAAGTGACAAGCCTCCCAGCATACACTAGCTATAGTGTAGTATATAACCATCACAATCGTGCACTTCTGACCAAAGCATAAACTGGCACAGACATTCCTTGGTGTTTTAAAAAAGCAACTTAAGAAAATGGGTGGCCCAAAAATCTGACCCTCATTAATGACGTCATAGGCCAGCCCCTTTTTTGCATATTGCTAATTATGTCAAAATGGAATCCCTCATAAACCTATCAATGTGTTGTATGGTAAGCCTGGAACATAAAGAGTGTCTTAGAGATACTTTAAGCAGGGTATCTTAGCAATGTGGGGTCATTAGGTCATGAAAGGTCATTGGAGGTCATTTGAGATCAAATTCACCAAATCTGGTATCAACATTCCACAAATGCAGGCAGGCCAATAAAAGGCAGTTCGTAATTATGCCAAACAAATTTGACATTGTATAAAAACTACAAATATCAAATAACTGTTGTTGTGTCCTAGCAAGAGTACAATACTATTTTTTTCATGAAAAAAATAGGCATATTCAATTTCATAAATAATTAGATTTTTGTTGGATATTACATAAAAAGTGACTGCTGCGGCCGTAATTCCAAAAATGGCACTGATCAAGCACCCCGTACTCCTTTTTAATGTTATTTAAAACAGAGATTGCAATTTGAAAGTGGGTAATACTTCTTCTTTGATTTGAAACGTCTGTCTTTTTAAGAATCTGTTTTCATTATTAGAAATGATGGCATTTCGTCGTTGAAGATGTACCAAATTGAGAGAAGGGTTTTATGACATGTCATACAAACCAAGATGCGATTGGGAATTGGAATTTTCAGTCTGAAGACTTCTGTCAGGTCTACTTTCAACTACAATTTCCAAATTCAAAAACCTGAATAATAGAGGTTCTGGGCCCCAGTCACTAGATGCCTTTCCAGTACAAGGAACGCGAAGGCCAGAGCAGAAAATTCTGTGGGGGACGGAGCAACTTGCAGAGCCACTGCAGCGACTTCAGCAGTTCTCTACTTACCTTTCGATAGTTCAGGTAGCAAGGTCTACAATAGCTTTCAGGAGTTGTCAACATCCTGAGCAGTAGCTAGCAGTCCAACCAGAGCCTCTAAGAGCTGGGGCATTTTGATGGACATGCAGGAGAACTTTATCATAGCCTTTTTTGATAAACCAGAATGTCTCAAAATCCCCTCTGACATTTTCAGGAAACAGTTTTAATGCATGGAATTGAAATCCACATGGTTCCTGGTAAAGAACCAGGGTGCTAGTGCTTCCAAGCACTCTGTGTATAACACGAACGTCTTGGTGATAGCGAGTGCACATCAATATCACATCAAGCACTATATGAAATCAAGAAATGATATTACAGTATTGCTCTTTTCATTATCTTTAGTCTTGTCCAAGATGTGTTGTTAGATGATTTAAACCGTTTCTCAAAGCAAAATTATTGCTCACCTGAGAGCTTTCGCCACGTAACACTGTAGCTTGATCACTCACTGAGTTGTTGATGGTGTATTGATGAGATGTCAGAGATCATCAGACCGTGACCGAAGGTCACGTGGTCTCTGACAAAGGAGAGTGTTGTATGCTCTGGAAAGACGGTGCCGCCCCTGGTCACGGTTGAGGTCACTCTGTGAAGTCCTGATGTGGATGGCCTCCTTTACCCCTCTCCTGAACCAATCAGATTCTTTATCCAGAATCTTGACATTGTCCCAGTCAATGTTATGCCCTGCTTTATTATGATCAAAAACAGGTGAGTTGACGGCTCCAGGTCTTTGATGTTCTTTAACCCGGACAGATGTCCCTTTATGCACTGAACGTATTACATTCCTCAAAAACCCAATACTCTCGTCTTTTCAATTATAGTTCCTAATGACAATGAAGGCTGTAGCACTACACCGGTTGGTGGTGAAATAATTTAGACCGCCTTGACCAAGGTTACATCATCTACAATCTCCAAATCTAGAAAAAGGATCCATCAAAAGTATTTGTGAGCTGAAAAGCATTCCGTGGAAGCTTTGTCCAAGTATAAAGTGATGAGACTCGGTGGTTGCGGACAGTTCCTTGTCATGTGCCAGCGTTCAGAATTAAATATAGAAGTTTCAAAACACGCAATTTACCGGCTTCTTACAAGACTTATTGTCCAGCAATATCCATCATGAATGTTGCCAATATGTTCCACAGCACAAGCCATTTCTATGTGTAGGCCAAGCAGTGTGTTCTGTACTACTGCTGTTGACAGTCACCAGGAAAACTCACAAT
Organism: Ophioderma brevispina; assembly: GCA_023653785.1. Classification (NCBI taxonomy): domain Eukaryota; kingdom Metazoa; phylum Echinodermata; class Ophiuroidea; order Amphilepidida; family Ophiodermatidae; genus Ophioderma; species Ophioderma brevispina. The sequence goes on along the minus strand of JAMKCH010037676.1, from coordinate 9,771 downwards.
CTGCTCTTTCATGTTTGTTTTTTTATTTGGTTTGTCTTTTCTTAGAGATTTCAATCATCATGGACAGGAGTTCCTGGATGTGATTTTCTACATTAGTTGAACTACACTGGAAAAGAAATGCCTGTGCTTCGAGTATTCTCCTGTTTTTAATGGGCGGTAATCTGTGAACTAGTTTGTTGGTACTTCTGTAGAATTTTCGATAAAGTGTCGGTCTAATGGTATTTGGGCTCAATTGTTTATAGTCCCTTCCAGAAATCCTAGCCAATATCTGGATCTTATAAACTCGGACACCATCGCTTTTATCCAATGTCATTTGTGTTCATTAATGCAAATTGAACAAATAATACAATCTTTTTGGACAGGAAAGTACGATGGATTGACTTTACTTCTGTTTGATCATCTTCTTGGTACGCTTCTTTGTATTATTTTATTATTTTTTACTGGTGTAATTATATAATATTTTTTTATTTGTTGAATACCTTACCCTAAAAACTCATTTGTATCAATATGTTTTGATCTTGACTCAAAGCTATAACTTTTAAAAATGTTTATTAATTTAAAAAAAATCTATTTATCATTTTTTATTTTTTTTAAATTTTATTTTATGATTTCTTGTGTGGTTTGAAGGAACAAGAGTTAAGATGGAATGCCATGCGCCATTGCATGATTTTGAAGAATTTTTTAGCTATTTCCCAAGCTCTTGTCCCACTAAACGGACTTGCTGAAAATCGGCACATCAACTGGTACAAACATTAACCATGTATTGACCTATTGTTATAAATCTCTGCAAGCAATACTCATGCTTTAATACGTAGTCTTAAACTTCCATAAAAACCAAACGTTTCACAAGGATGTACTAACAAACCGCAATATATAAAACGTGGGGGGGGGGATTATAGTTTTGGGTTTAATACTGCAAAATTGACTAATTAATTTACTAATTTAAAAAAAAGCGACATTGTGCTATGTGGGAATAGGTCAAAGTTGTACAGGGATAAAAATTGGTGAATTGTTCGAATTATAGGTATAGTTCACAGTATCGGTGATCTAAGTGTTATTACAATAGGCACATACAGTTCAAGGTCATTCCTGGGTAAAAATTTGTCCAATTGCTCCAAAACTGGTTTTAAAAATTTGTTATTTGGTACAACTGAGATACTACAATTGTATAAGATTCTTAGATTTTTTGTTTAATATAGATTAGAGTTATAGTTAGTGACTCACCTAGCCCAGTCACATTTGGCATTCCAATTATGCAAACAATTTCATATATGGTGCAACCAGTTTATTTTCGGCTCGAACAGTTGGACATTCTATTAATTAACATAAGGGTAAATCTAAAATTTACCCCATTGTGACTTTGAACCTTTTTGCCTCATATCAGTTATAAAAGTAATACTTCCAGATAGGGAAACTGTACTCTTTAGCCTGAAAGGCGATGAACATACTTTTTCGGATCATTTCGACCATTTCAATATTTTGACCATGTATAAACCTTGCCCCCATACATATTCTACTACTTTGATTTTTGTAAACTTTTGATATGTTTAAACGTTTACACATTTGTGAAAGCGCTAGAGGCCAATAGCATAAGGCGTATATAAGCTCTGCTATTATTATTATTAAAATCCTGGAGAAATAGATTATGCTGCAATTAGTTATAAGTCATTACGTTTTCCTAATTGATGCGCCTTTCAATAACCTGCAAATAATCGAAAGTGAATATTAATTGTGTATAATTTAAATGGCAATTTATATATGTAACCTCAAGTTACGATTACTGTGCGTCCTACTAATAATGCAAGGTGCGTGGTTATGGACATTATTATTGCAGTAAAGTAGTTGTGGTGTTTCGCACATGCATTTTCTCAACATTAAACCATAGTAGTGACCAATGGGATATAACATTTTGATTTGACATTTGACACAAGCCTTACAACGGTGATCAGCCACAAAAATGGCCAATGGTATCGTATAACCTTGAATGACCCAAAATGAACCTCTTCTTACCAAGATTTAAATACTTAGTCATTTTAGCACTCTACATGTCTCAGCAGTAATTTGATACCAAATTGATATGATTATGAAAGTATTATTTTTAACAATACTACGAAATATGTATAAAAAGGGGCGTTTGGCTATGACGTCATTATTGTGGTCGAATTGTGGGCACCCCTTCTGAAATTTGATTTACATTAACCCCAAGGAAGGTTTGTGACCACGGTTCATGCTTTTGTCAGAGAAGTGCCGATCTTGGTGAAATTAGATTATCTTACTTCATACTAAAGAAAATTAAATTTTAACAGATGTTCATTATGAAATCGTTATACCAACGCATGTTCAAATTCTAAAAGCTGTAATGTGATTGTTCAAGATAGTGATAGCGTTGAGTGTGGCAATATTAAAACAATATTTTTATAGTAAAAAAAGAACAGAGAACACACTTTGGTTATATTAATTTAAGTTGATTTCTGCCGTATTCAAATTGGTGCCCTTCCGATAAGTATTGCATTTAGGAGATCTATTTCCCTTAAATGTAGTTCATCTATTACACTTTGACTGAGCAATTTCTGAGATTTTGGTACTGAATAATGCGTGCTGTTAAAAAGCCCACTTGAGGATGTAAACAAATAACACCCTCAATTGTTGTCGAAGCTGAGTTTTTTTCTGTCCATTCCAATGTGACATTACAGGTTGTGGCTATAGATGACATTTGAGGGTAGCGGTTAATTGTGTACGTTTTAAAATTGAGCTACAAACATGTTAATACTAGTTCATACGTACGCTTTAATAAAGAATATATGAATATAGTTGTAAGGCACACGTATATAGGCTCGGTCCATCTTAAAAGATGCTACAATGAAAAAAACTAAGATGGACTGAAAGTATTGGAGTACAGTGCCCATTACAAACAATTAAACTAAATATTTTTGTAAAGTAAGAAGTTACAGAAATATCGAATAACTTAGTTCATATCATCAAAACGGTGTTGTGTATTGTAATACAGATATTTTCTGGTTGATTTATTAAAAAACATACCGGTACCGTTGTTACGGGCAGAAATCTCTAAAGTATGTTATGCAGAGAGATGATGACGTAATTCACTAGGTTTTTCGTGTAAAATAAGGTCGGATCTAATATAAAATGGTGTCACAACTAGAAAAGAAATACTTTGCTGTATACGTTGTACATTGTGGTTGAACTGTGTGGGTTAGAGTGTATACGTAAAATGAAGAAATTTCCAATCTGTTCTGATATAATAGGCAAAGAAAAAAACAAGTTTTAAGTTTTTGCTCATTTGAAAGATTTTGTTTTTTAAATGTGAAAAAATTGAAAATCGGCAGCGAACCTGAAAAAATGAAAAAAATGGGTAAAATATGCATTTCGCCTTAGCATTTTTCTAAACAAAAAAGCGCCTTCCGCCTTGCATTTTCACATTTCTTCTGAGACCAAATTCTGAGACAAAAACCAGTCTAAATAAAGCGAGCCAGTAGGAGCGTCGTATTCAGGATACCACGCGGAACAGGATCAGCTTACCCAGTGAATAAATCCTGACACCACCACAAGGCCATTACATTTTAACACTTAAGTGCCTAAGGGGGGGGGGGGTTCCATAGTAACCCAAGGGCCTAAGGGGGGGGGGTGTCCATTTAGATACCCAAGATTTGTTTTTCGGCGATTTCTCCGTCGTGAACAAAATTTTCGAACTCTAATTTTTTGTAATTGTGCTACTTATCGATGCGCTTCTGTCCATTAAAATAATTACTAAAATTTCTAGCCCGTTAATGAGGTAATTAAGCTTGGGTCCTAGAAACCCCCCCCCTTAGCACCAACGGAGTGTGATTTTACAAATCAAAATTAGCAAACCCTGTGGCCAGAAATATTTTTCTGCTTATGTATGTTCCTATGCATGAAACAAAATCATTAATAATCAGAAAAAAATAATTAACCCCTTTATGTGCGGAAGAACGATTCCATCATCGAGCGACTGCGCGCCATTGCCATACAAACCTATTGGCAAAATAAGTCTTGCACCACAAAAAATTACAAGCATGTTACAAAATGGGAAGGTTGTGTTAAATATATGTAACTTGGTCCTTCTAGAGCAGATATAACTCAAAATGATTTGCACTGGTATGATGTGGAAGCAGGGTCGCGAAAAACAACATGTTACTTTTGAGCGATTTTTTTCCGCATTTCGAAAACAATGAATTTTATCCCTAATTTCCAGACGATAAACCAAAACTCATATATGGCACCTTGTCTTACGCCCCTCAAAGGTGGTATGAGATTTCATTTGGAAATTCCTTCGGGAACGTGGTTTCCTTAGGGGGGGGGGGGTTCCATGGAACCCCCCCCCTTCAGGCACCAACGGAGTGGAAAAACAACTTAGGCACTGAAGTGTTAAAAAAGACTATAAATTATGGGACCCATAACGTGTATACAACCTTAAGGAGCAACCAAAAGGAAGAGAACCTATACATTCAGCTCTAAATCGGGGTTTTAATATGCTTAATTTTGGTTGCAATAATTTTAAACATGCAAAAGCTTTACAACAATGTAAAAATAAAAATATTAACTAAAATAATTTCATACAGGCTAGGAGTACTTATTAATCCAAACCCGACCACTTCCGACTTCCAATCGAGGAGTGCAATGGTTTTGGGGGTATAATAATTATAATAGGGCTGTTTGATATTAGAGTGTATCAATGCGCATGGCTACAGAGCGCGTAGCCATGGCGCGTATGTTCAAGGGTCTTATTAGTTGATAAGATTACTTTTGCCTGGGAAGTTTCTGGAGTTTGTGTACATCAATACCAAAACAAATAAAAGCACAGCTGCAATTCATCACAGTTGTGAAAATCTGGATGTAAACAAGTTGAGGGTGTCAAATTCGGAACCCAAATGGTATTGCATGCAAGGTTAATGTTCAAATTCATTGAGTGACATGACACTGCTACTATTACTGTTACATGCTTATCACTAAGGAGCATTATTTGCATTGATTTGAATTTGAAACATGTTGAAAAACACTTTAAGATAATAGCTTACCCCGATGCTGGTAAGCATGTAAGTACGTCATTGAAAAGTACCACACTATGACTTGAGCCATTGAAATATATTATGTATTAATCTTTCCCTGGAGATGGCCAGCGCACGATGTGTTAAAAAAAAAAACCCATGTGCGCTTGGCGGTCGAACTGCGACCTTCGTATTACATGCACGACGCTTAACCGACTGAGCTATCAAGGCAGGTTCGATAGAAGAGCGATAGAGTCATCCTATAGGTGTAGGTTCGAAAGGTTTTTTTTTCTTACTACCCCTTAAATGCATTGAAACTAGTCTTTACTACAGTATAGTCTCACAACTTGATCGATTACGCTTGTCTTGTGACAACGGAGAGACAGAAATATGTTGCGCTTTGTCGTATGTAGTTATAAACGGTAACGAGATGAATCGTTTGGTGTCACGTGTCAGGACGTACCAGGTCACGTGTCAGTATCAGGTATCAGTTTGCCCTTCGGGGCGGGCGACCGATATATTAAATCCGACTATGTTAAATCAAGGTCTCTACATGGCCCTCTGCCCAGAGTGCTATTATTTTTTCCCAAAACCGGTTTAGTATGTCGAAACAGTACAAAATTTACCTTTTCCCTACTGATTCAAAAACCGACGTACGATGACGATAATCGGTTGTTTTTCTCCAATGTAGGGATACGTACGTCATTTTACCTTGAATGGGTCCCCCGAAGCAAAATAATAAACCAACAATGCCGTCCGTGACGTCACAAATCTTTATTTTTTTCAAATGGCTGTTATTCCATAATAAAATCCTTTTAAGATTCACACTGTTATATTGTTCTTTAATAATTAATATTCAAAATGTTTTGGTCCCCCCGCTTGAATGTGACAAAGATGGAGTCCATAGTCTACAAAACTGTGAAAACAAAGTCGCCGGCTAATACCCTTACCGTGGACAGTAATGAGCAGACGGATCACCGTTTTAGTTAATAGCAGGCTTACAGCCACTTGCGCGCGGCCTGCCGGGGTTATGCGTCTAGGATTTTAAATGTGCATGAATGGTTGTAAAATATGAGAAAAAGAAATTCCTATCAGATTGTGGTAGTAATATATAAGTCTGCGTTGATCATTAGACAAACCTGACCACTTCTGACTTTCAAGTTTTTTTTGAAATATGACAAGATTTGGAAGACTGAAAATGACAAATCGAAAAATAAGGTCTTATCATAGAGTTACATTGAATAATTTGTTCCGCGGGCCCATAGTCAATTGATTTTATAGAATGGCAAATTCTATAAAACAAGGTTACCTCGAAGGCTTTTCTTGTGTAGGCCCTATGGATTAAAATAGGCACGAATACTTTATATTTCTTTCTATTTTTCCTGTGCGTTATAAGTGTCCCATTGTGTTAATGTTTAAAACCAACATTTGTTCGATTGCAGTTAATGTTTGTGTGTAAAAAACATGAAAACCATATTGAAATGATCTTCATAAAGGTATTTCGTGACAGGTTCGGGCATGCGTCATTTTTATCGTCATGTCGTCATCGATTTTAACTAGGAATCCCTAGCTAAAGAATTATCCATTACATTCATTTTAAAGCTAATTGAGTTTGAATTCAAATCACCACCTAATATCGTCATAGGATAAAGGCATTTAGTTAATAGAGATTGACGATTGGTAAATTAAGAGGGCGGAAAGCTGAGTAAGAGTGTAATTAGCGGATGTGACGGAAGGTAGTTAAATTCTATAATGGACATAATTTTAAAGATGAGAGAAATACTGAATGATACCTTTTATTAAAGAGGGAAAAGCACGTATAGTATTGACGTCAAGATTCAATTGTTTCTTATTTAAGTATTACTAATTACCATTCTGCTCAAATTATTCGGCTCAATTTAAGTATTCCTTTGTGAAATAGGAATCTTGGATTTCGGGGTAAGTATGATGCTGTTATAATGTCAAAGCAATGTCAGATTCGAAAACGGAAAGGTTTCTTTGAAAATGGGTTTTCAAGATTGTGCTGCGGTATCTTGGAGTTACATTTATATCAACTTATCTCAGAAGGAATCCTTGCGCTCCACTTATTCGAAAAAAAGGTGTGCGTAGATGATTATAGTGATCTGGCGGCCATTTTTAAATTTGGACTCTAGCAAAAAATGTAGGGATATTAGCGAGGGACATGGGGGATTATTTTTTTTTTCTATAGGTCTATAAGAGCCAAATAATCATCCCAACCTGAACGAGCCAGAAAATGGACACGGAATTGTGGTTGGACCTAATTACGTGGGTTTTCTGGATGAGTCGACCTTCTCCATGATAAATCGGGGAGGAGGAAACATCGCCTCTCGGAGCAGTCGTTGGCGGCGCAGCGTATTGCGAAATGCGTGACAGTGGAGAGCATATCAGGTTTTATTTCGCAGTCGTCTATGAAGTTAACGAACAAAGGTTAGTGAGGGTAAATCTGGGGAGGGAGACACTGTGTTCTTAAACTAACTTAATTAAGGTAAAGAGCATATGCGACTACTGTATAAAATTATAGGAAAAATCCTTAAGTTTTGTGGTGGGGTTAATTTTTTGAAGGTCATTGTCGTTTTCGACTTCCAATTTGGCATTTAAGAAAATATCATATTTGAAAGCAAGGTGTCACTCCCCTGACAGAATTTACAAGGTATCTAGCATGTTTTGGACACAATTCAAAAGCATTCAGACCGAGGATTCAGGTTATGTACTTTAGGCTTGTAGTAGGATATTGATCTGGCAGTGAAAGATGGAATTAGCGGGATTAGCCAAATACACTAGCAATGGTTCGTGAGCTGTTAACGCACTTATGCTTCAAGTTTGGTAAATGCTTTGGCAGTTATGTCAGCATACTGTTCCTGAAATTGCAACAAAATGCCACCTCCCCCCTTGGAACTCTTCTGTTTTTAGTTTTACAGAATGTTAAACATCCATATTGTTTACAAAACTCGTGGGGAGTGATTCGTAAAGGTCCTTTTCAATTATGTCAAGTTTTTGGCCATTATGTCCCTTTTAAGTCGATTCTTTAAAATGACATGATTCACCGGCTTAAGATGGTAATGTCAAGGATTGACCACCTCTATCCCTTGGCTGAGAATACCAGAGGGGTATTCTTGGAATGTAGGGTTAGGTGTATTTTCCAAGAACGGTGTAATGGCTACTGCGTCAAATACAGAGACGGACGTGACACGGAAAACGCTTTATTAAGTTTGTTGACCGAATGTACCGCCTCGAATGGGGGAATTCACGAAACAGCAGTGGGGACTAAGTTACATTATGTCATATTGTAATATCATTACATTACAATCTGAATATGCTGGTGTACGATTACCACACCGAAATAGTTGGTTTTTTATATATCCAGATTTCCAAATGTAATTTAAATCACTTTAACGCTAACAGTGTCACAAGATTTGGAAATTAGCAATGTTACCAGGTATTCGACATGTACATCAGAAATGGTATGTCAATAAAACGGAGCGTTATCTCGCTATGGATGGAAAATCGGCAGCGATTTCACAATGTATTAAGTGTCAGTCGTACACATATCATAGCCATCATATAGGCCTTGAGTTGAAGTAGTATCAAAATTGGGTAGTGACAAACCATGCCAAACCTGTGAATGGTTATTAATTGAACAAACGTAACTCAAAAGACGTTTGGTATTACATTAATGGGGTTTGGAAAGAAGTTTCACTGTTGTACTGTTTGTAACAACGCCGTCTATGGACAAGTCAGCCTAGTGTGGGTATTACGAGGATGCAACTTATTCATTGTATAAAATAGGATTACAAAAAACGTGGTGCCACGTGTGCATATAATTTACGAAATACCATCGTTAAAAATTTAGATTCCGTAAGTCTAAGAGTAATAAGCCTTAGGTTCTGAATCACAAATTGCATCTTGAAAACAATGACTCATATCAATCAGATTTAGGTTACCAATACAAGTTGGAACTGGTTTATTTTTTATCTTTCCGATATGTGGTGACTGAATAAACCCTGTCCGTAATTTTATCAAGCAAGTACATTTAACCTCTTTTCCGGAGGTTATGAACAAACTCCCTGCGAGGATCAGGACAGTGTAAGATATGTATAAACCATATGACACCAGCCGCAACAAATAGTCATATTCAATAGCATTGTTAATTTTTACTCCTTAAAAAGTGGTTGGACAATACGTTTAAATTGACCGGTAAAACCTTGCCCATTTACGCTTGACCCTTTGAAAAAGGGGGGGATCATTTAAGCTGGAACGAAAAGGTTTCTTTTCTGGAAAACTACTTATTTGCTTAACTTAACCCACGTGTTTTCACATATTTCTAGATGCTTTCAAAATATTTAAGTGCGAGAGCCCAATTGGGACTGATCGCCGCTTTAAAGTAGGTTGTAAACTAAATTACAAGAACCTATGGATCTGGATTTTTCCCAACTCTCTAGGAATATATGAAGTGATCTAACATAGAATATGTTCCGCCTTGTGACTTAACTGAAAATATTTTACTTTTCGAATATTAGCTAGTTTCACCGTCATAAAGTGGGAAAAAGTATGGCATTCTCTAGTTTACTATGCTAATTAATCTATATTCGTAGCGCGTTGTCATTTGTAGCCCTTTGGTATTCATGTTGAAATTTAGAAAGGACGTATTAGTAGAGTCATGGACAGAGATCCGTGACCATTTTTAGGATACCTTTTTTTCGGATGGATTTGGCAAGATGTACCAATT
>JAMKCH010037675.1:0-13416 GCA_023653785.1 Ophioderma brevispina | reverse complement strand
GAGTCTTAATACAAGGGTAACAGACTTAACAAAATAAATTAATTAAATATTATTATACATAACTAAGATACAGCATTTGCTTAAAATTTAGGTGCTTACAAGTTCAAGGACTTTTACCATTAGGTAGAAAAAAAAATAAATCGGGTTTGGTCACAAAAGACCTGCAGAAGAATATGACAATGGGATGCAAGGTCAATAACAATGTGGAAATGCACGAGCAATGACTATCTTCATAAGGCAGCACAGTAGAAAAAGTGGAGATGACAGCATAAGCACTGCGTATCATTTTAGACAAAAAAAAGAATGGTCGCATTAAGCGAGCGCAGAAACAAAGTAAAGAGTAGCATGGATAATAGGGCTTAATCTGTGTGTGTTTAAAACAAAACGAATTTAAACAACAAATGTTACTGGCAAAATGCGTAACAAAACTGGTTAAACCGAAAAATATCAAATAATGACACTATAATTACAATGTAGTGTTACAAGTACAAATAAAGGCAAAACAAGCAGTATACCAAGATAAAATTTATGGTTAAACTCAAATAAGCAAGCAAATAATACTTTAAGGGTGTATGATTGCATAACCAAATCGGTGAGTGGTCTGGACAAGTACAGGTAAAGCAAAACAGGAATTCCCAGGTTGAAATTGATGGTACGAAAAACCCGATATATTTGGTTGAGGTCAGTAAAAAACATATAATTATCATGTAGATTAAGCAATGACAGAAAAACCATAGACACGAACTGATCCGTAAAAGTTGGGACCAATGGGGGGGAGCAACTTGAGCAAGCGCCAAAGAAAAGATGTGGTGAAGTATACAAGAGCAGGAGTGTGTATAATATTTGCATTTATTATGCATTAATTAGAGCAGGTGAAAAATAATTAATAGGGCTAGCAAATAGAAAAAAAATGAACCACAGCACATGCATACAATGGTAAGCATATAAGAGGAGGGCAGCGTTAAAGGAGTGGAAATGACGTGAATGGTAGGGATGAAGGAACCAGGGTATGTGTTGTGTGGGGTGTGTGTGTGTGTATGTGTGTGGTAGCATGTGGTAATATGTGGTGTGGGGTGTGATGTTAATGGTCGTGTGTGTTTGTGTCGTGGGCATGGGATGTGTGTGGGTATGGGGTACATGTGTGTGATACAATAATACAGCTAAGAAGTACAAGAAATGCCTGAGTAACAAAACTTGATTGAACCTGGAAGGAATAGGTAACAATGCAGGGTTGCAATTTCGACGCGAATCCGCGAATCGATTCGCGTTAAGATTCGGACGCCCGAAGTTCACACGCGAATCAGAGTCATTAGACGTCAAGAAAATTAGTCAAGAGAGAAAAAACATCAGTCAAGAAAAAAAATAATGCATTGGGCTACCGATAGATAGACATAGGAGAATCACAACCAATGTATTTTTTCTTCAAAAGAATAATGAATATCGTTCGATTTATTGTAAAAAACAAACAAAATATTAAGGCGAAAGTATGCTTTACAATGGACAGAAGTCCGTACATATTTCGATCAACACGTACTGTTTACGAAAAATCAATTAAAATGGAACCTGACCCCAATACAATTACCATCACATAAAAGCCATGGTTTACCATGTGCCAGATACCATATAAAATGCAGGTTGTTCATTTTAAACGGCAAAATAAATCTAAAAGGGCAAAATAAATTTAAAAAACGTACTAACATCAATGCAATAATTTACAAAATATAGTTTTAGGAAAATACATTTGTCTATTTTCATTAGTTGTAACACAAAAATAAAACAAATTTGTTCAAAATTCCAAGGTAATTATATAGGCTATGTGGTAAATGCTTTGCCTCAGGTTTACATTTCAGTCTGTAAATTGTAAACACAGTGATGCGGGAAGTAGACTATTCCTGACGGTTCTGTAGCGCTATGGAAATTTGTGAGGAACAGGCTAATTTTAGCAGGATGAGACTGTTTACATACTGATGGGAATTTGCTACGGTGCCTCAACATTGTAATTTTGTGTTTTTTGACAAGCAAATATGAAGAGAGATTTCGCCACCTGTTGCGAATTCGGCAGGCTTGCCCAAGGCTGCAGAATTCGGAAATTTTGCATTTTTGTGCATGAATGCATACGATTCTTGATTTTTTTTCACAGAGTGCATTCCTAATTAAGTACAAAATATTAAGAAATGAAATCAGAATCCCAAGCCTTATAATATTGATTTTTGTCTTCCAAAGTCGCTTCTGCGGTCTGCTTTTATAAGTCTAGCTGGATGCATGTATGAGAAATGAGTATCTAGATTCTGAGAGATGGCTTTGGTTATTTTCACCATTTATGTGAGTAAAAAGAACTCAAACGTGGACTAGCTTGTAGCTGAATATTTAAAGTGTTGTCTTTGGCAAGAAGTAACTTGTAGTGGTCGTCGATGCCTCAGTAGTGTCACATTTCGAAGCACAGTTAGGCCTAATTAAAAAATTCCAGATCCAAATTATATGGTTTTTAAAACAAGGTTAAGATTGACTTATGCCTTCTGTAGTTAGATTTCTAACAGTTTAAAATACATGGTAATAAACTGATAAGTTTTGCCAAACAAGATAATTTTAAACCATGGGAATAAATTATAATCCTTATAATATATTCATAATCGTACCGAAGTAGGTATGAATCAATTGATTCTCGCACAATACTGGCGAGAATCAACTGATTCCCGCAAATTGCACCCCTGCAATGGTAGCAGGGCCTTGGGAGACCATATGATCAGGACAATAAAATTACAAAATAGTGATACAAATATAGCGAACAGGCAGTTTATCATGATGAGATATATGACTCCTCTAGATTACCACTATGATATTGACAAAACTCAATAAGCAAACGAATTATATTTACGGTGGCATGATTACAACAAGTTGGTCGATATAGGCTAACAAAGTACATAATAAAGTCAATGATCAAAAATACAGGTTGAGTAATGAACAAAAATCAAAAAACCAAAGAACATAATTGAACAGTAATAACATACCATAATGTACATGGCGTAATCAATGACAATAAAAACACACCTGTTATTGTATATATAATATAGGGGCCCAAGGAGGGGGAGCAATTAAGCAAGAGCAGAGATTAAAATGTGGGGCTATACAAAGAGCGGAGTGTGTATATAATACCTCATTTATTATGCATCAATAAGAGAAGGATGATAACAATAGGGATTTCGAGAAAAAATAAAGCTAACACATCATGAAAACATCATCTGCATACACTGGTATAGCTATATAAGAGAGGAGGCATTGATGAGGAACGTGCAAAAGTTGGTGGACGATAAAGTATGTACCAGGTATGAGTGGTCTGTGTGTATTGTGTGTGTGGGGGGGTGGTGGTAAAAGTAGGTGTATGCACGTGTGTATATTTGGTAGTAATAACATGGTGTGATTCAGTAAAGCAGTTTTAAGTTACAAGAGACAAAACAAAAATAATTAAACCGAAAGAATATCAAAAGAGAAATGGCAATATGCTACAACTGGATACTATAATGAAAAAGTAAATAACATATCATGATTGAACAAGGAGATGAGTCAATGACTGCAAAACCATAAACACGACACCTGTTCTTGTAGGGCCCAATGGAGGGGATTACTTACGAAAGAGCAAGATAAAAATGGGGAGAAGTATACAAGAACAGGAGTGTGTATATACTACCCCATTTATTATGGCTCAGTAATAGGGCTTGAGGAAAAAAAAATTATAAGCTAACAACCGGGAAAACAGCATGCATACACTGTCTAGCTATATGAGAAAGGGGGCAGCAATGAGCACGTGCAAAAAATTGTGAGGATGAAGTATTTACCAGGGTATGAGTCTGTCTCTGTGTATATGTATGGGGGGGGTGTGGTGTAAAAGGGTACGTGTGTATGGCGTGGTATATTTGTGTATGTGAATACATGTGTGTGATTCAGTAGGCATTTTTAAGTACAAGAAGCAACAAACCTTGATTAACCTGAAGAATTCAGAGAAATGGCATATCAGGCTACAATTGAGATACTTATAATTGAAACAGTAAAACATATCATGATTGAACAATGAGATGAATCAATGACTGCCAAAACCAAAAACACGACACTGTTCTTGATATGTATAGGGCTCAATGGATGAGGAGAATTAATAAGCAACGATTAAATATAAGGTGTGTGGGTGGTACGTAAACAACGTAATTACAATTGGTGTAACAAGTATCAGTTAAAGGAAAATATGTCATGATTCTGAATATTTGGAAACTTTGGTATGGATGGAAAGCCTAAGTAACGGAGATTACATATAATCAAAATAAGTTGAAAAGTGTCCACATTTGTTGAGTATTTGCCCTTGTAATTTCCGCCCAATAGCTTACTCGAAAACGATTACAACAAATTCCACATCGCGGCCAAAATGGGACGTCAAAGTGCTGACCATCCATAATTTACGTCGTTGTGACCATCATATCGCAGTGTTGCCACTTTCCTATTCGAGTGAACTGCCAGGGGGGTAGGACATGCCATTCCTAACAGCAACAGCCGGAATTCAAATCGGCATCAAAACATCCGGCGCGACTCAAGTGTAGTCCTTTTCAAAGCCTTAACGTAGGAGGGCGCTATACGCGTATCGGCGGTACACTCAGACTTGCCTAATGTCTAGGCCTGGTCACGAATATTTAAATCTAAATGACCGTTCTTGGACATTACCACTATTTTGCAGCGGGGTTAATCCACTACCCCGACGGATTTTGAAGTCAATAATTTCCAATATTATCCTGATATTACTACGATGTATGGAAACTAGGGTTTAAGAGGAGATTTTTTAATGAAACGGAAACCACCGGGCCTTACCATAGTAATCACGTGCAATTCCACAATACAGTTTGGAAATCCCCAAAGCCCAAATCGAGCAGGTCGTGTACTAACCCCCGTGAAACTGCGATCGATGTGTTTTTCCTCCATAATAATTAAAACAACACAACGAAATGAAACAAAATATGTCATTCATTCTGTAACTTATTTTCAAAATGGTTTTATTACTTTCATTAATCCATCAATATTACAGTGTCAGCATAACAATTCGAGTCAACCGATGTTTTTGGTCATCATTTGACGGTCCACAAGGAGAGCAAAATTGGGCGCTTTTGATCAATGAAACGTGGCGAAAAATCGCCCGTTTTCTTCGTATGTCAAAAAACGCAAAAAATTAAAATCCTCTATTTTGTTAATTTACATCAAATTGTATTCCTTTTTTCGGAATTTGTGATGATGTACAAATTTATGAATTAAGTCAAACTGAGCTGACATATTTCCTTTAAAGCGAACCAAATTACCAAGCTGAAGGTAGTTCGTAGTTTAGTAAAACCAAAGTTTAAATACGGTTTGTCCCAGCAAACAGGGGGTGGCCGGATTCACCTCACATCGTGGCAATCGCCCTTACTCCCTCCTTCCACTTCGCCCGATTCACTGCATCCCCCATCCTCACCCCAACCCTCCTACCTCCTCCTCCACTTGCTTCCTCCTGTCCTCTTTGGTCGGCCCTCTTTCTCAAAAAAAAACCACCCTCAAAAATTTTTAAAACTCAATTTTAAAACATGCTCCTCATCCTCCCAGCACTGCCGCAGACCACTTACACCTTCGCCTTTGCCAGTCGGTCAGCCGCCTCTTCGCAAAACCCACATCTGCACAAATCCTCAGTCCTTCTTCATATCCATCAATTTCACACGCACCCATTGCTCTCACTCATTGCTCTCTCTGCTGGCCTTCTTCAAATCCCCATCCATTTCACTCAGGCACCATGTCCCTCACTCCATACAGCATCACTGATCTCACACCACTCCTATACACCCTCCCTTTCATCTTCAAGAAATCTTCCTCTTCTCACAAGTAACAAACTCTCCACATTCTCTAAACTTCCACCCACCCATACCGTACTCTGGCTTCCCATCCGCCTCACATCCACCACCACCCGCACTAACCTGTCACCTAGGTATTGAACTCCTTCACTGTTTCCTCAACTCATCACACAACTTTTCTACCTTCTTCCCCCCACTCCCGCAACGCCCTTCTTGCATCTTCTTGCATCTTCCACATTTGATGACACAAAAAAAACCCAAGATACTTAATAGTGATCAGTAATAACATACTCAAGTTGATTGATCAAGGTTAAACAATGGAAGCAAAACCATATCACCACACACGTTCCTGTATGTATAGGCAAATGGAGAGCAATTAAGCGCGCTAGAGTGGTGAAGGTATACAAGAGCAGGAGTGTGTAGTATGATTCCGCAGTTATATGCCATCAAGTAGAAGCAAGTGAAAAAAACAATAGGGATTGAGATAAAAACAGGGATAGCAATTAGAAAAAAAAAAACACACCACCTGCTACACTGGTATAGCTCTATAGAAGAGGGGCAGCGATTAAGGACTGGAAATGGTAGGATGAAGTATACCAGGGTCTTGTGTGTGAGTGTGTGTATGTATGTGTGAGTGTGTATGTGTGTCGGTGTGGTGTTAGGTGTGTGTGTGTGTGTGTTTGGTATGTGAGCTGTGAATGTTTGTGTGTATAGATAATGTGGTAATACCAAAATAAAAACTTTGAAGTACAGGAAATGGAATTAAAAAAACTTGATTGAACCTGATGAATAGGAACAATGGTAGCGGAATCTTTGAGGCCTATGATCATGATAATTAAAATTGGATTTAGTGATACAAATATCGCGAGCAAGCCGTTTACCATGAGATATATGAACCCTCTATATTATCACTATGATATATGACATGACTCAATAAAGCAAAGAATTATATTTACTATGGGCATGATGCGAAACAGTAATTCCATATAGGCTAACAAGTACAGTTAAAAAGCAAGTGAACGACTGTGTCTCGTCCAATTTTTGCAACTCAGCTTTCACCAATAAATATGGGCTCAATCAACAATCCAATTTTATAATACCGAGACTTGGGGTTAAGGCGCAGTAGGGTTTCCTTCATACGTGTGGATGATGTGAAAGGTCATAGACCAAGGCAAAGGTCATCTGAGGTCATGTTGTAATATGTGTGTGTGCTCAGTTTTTGGTTAGGTTTTTTCAGTTTTCACATCTTGTTCACAATTTTTAAGTAAGTAAGTAAGTAAGTCAGATTTAAACCATTATCATGTTTTGAGGAGTCCAAGTGTTGAAAAGATCAGATCCAAAACTGATAATGGATAAAATTGGATGATTGCACCCATATTAATTGGCTCGCGTTAACATATTGGGCCGACTGCGTCCTCGCCCATATTTTTTTTTTTGCAACTCAAAGCGCGACCATTAATTTGGGCTTAATATCGATTCTAAATTTTATATCAGCCTTTGGGGTCAAGGTGCATATGGGTTAAGGGCAATCAGGGGTTTAGGTTCAATTAGGGGTTAATGTGCAATAGGGTTAAGGGTGGGCAATAGGGTTAATGTGCATAGGGGGTTCCTTCATATGTAGATGATGTAGAAGTGTCATGGACAAAAGATCATTTGAGGTCAGTTTCAGACGGCTCTTCTATGGGGATACGCAAAGTTTTACTTGCTTATTTTTTAGTTATGGTCAGGTGGGCCCCAAGACACTGATCATAACAAAATGACCCGTTAAATGACAAGTAGATTTTTTTTTGGGGGGGGGCGGTTAAGCTTGCAGACGAACTAATTTTTTTCCCATTTCAGTACCTAGCAATTTCCATGTTGATTTGATACTTGTGCACTCTCTAAACCCTAGGAATGGATTGTGTAGTAACATCAGAGGGTCCGCACCATGCCACGCATGTAAGTTTGACTTGATTTGTTTCAAGCTGTGATGTGGAATTTTTTAAAACATGTATATTATGCATTTATACATGGAAATACAACACCATGACATTAATTGCTTATGCAATCAATAAAATTCTGATGAGTAGGTATCAAAATTATTCATTTGATGGGTGAAGCAATGTTTTACACTTCACCACTTTCTGCACTCCCCAGCATCTCATTCTTCCTAAGCAATATTGGCTTCAGTTAAGTTTGGATAATATATTTTTTAACCAAATTGAATCACGTGTTCTCCTGCAGGGGCACATGTGGTGCTGTTGCAGTTGGATCAAGGTTTCTCGCCTCATAGCATAAGTTGTGGGTTTTGGCACTTTTCCTGCTTGCCTTTTCCCCACCCAGCGGAAGTAAATGGTTACAGCAATCTGCTGGGAATGCAAAACAGGCTCGCTGTATAAACTTGATGAATGGAAACTGTCCCAGCCCACAGCAACATTATATGATGAGTCTGGCCCAAACTCTAAGGAGAGAGAGATGGGCTCCACCCATGCAAGTGCCACCTTTATTTTATCCTGCACTCTTAAGTGTCCATTTTCCCTGTGTCCCTGGTTAGGAGCGTCTTGTATCATGGATACACTAATGGCCCCGGATCGGCTTAACTTCGGTTGAATAAATTCCTGACACCACCACAAGCACATTACCTACAGACCAAAGTTTCCGTTTTGCAAAAGTCAAAATCCGGTTGTATTCCGTTTTACAAAACCCCCGTTTTTCCTTCATCAACGGATTTCTGTTACTGAAATCAACGAAAATGAGCCATATTACAGTCTAACTTACCTGTGGAGAGATTTCAGTCCCCGCTAGTCATCGAGTTTTCAAACAAAAAAAAAGTAGCTCGGCCCTCATGACCCCAATGAGATTCAACCTAAGAAATTGTTTTGTCGCATTTCATTTCTAAAGGTTTCTTTTTCTGCTTCTGCTACATGTTGCTCTATATTTTAGCGATACAGTCAAACCCCCAGTTTTGCGCTCGGCTTTTTTGTTTCTACATTGTGAGTGTGTTTCATACAATTGATCAAAAATCAAAAATTGCCTCGAGCATGCTATGCTACAGCCTGCAGCAAATGACGGGCCATGTGCTTTCCTCACTGTCCCTGGGAGACCTAATTAATTATTCAGAGTTGGTGACAACCGGCCAAGAGGCGCTTGGCGTCAGTGACTTGGTTGCGTGCCAAAACAATGTTCTATTTTTAGCTGTAAGGTCGCCTTTCTGGAAGTGCAGCTGTTCGTACTCTGTAACATTCTAAAGAAGTTGTAATGGTTTTTAATCGGCACGGGTCCATCGGATTGTAGAACTACTGGCATCCGAATGGTAAATAACTATCCCACATGTTTTAAATTGTGCTCTAAATGGTACATAACCCTTGGTTTTATTTGTCAATCAGTATTGCCATTATTTTTTTACAAATATTTTTTAAAATTATTGAACATTTTCAGTTCTCTGAGTTTGGCTCAGCATTTCATTTTCCTTCCTTCCCGTTTTACAAATTGCCGATTCCGTGAATTTTTTTTTTTTCCGTTTTCCTTAAACGGAAAACGTTGGTCTTTACCATTACATGACTTTTGTGGACACCTAAAAGACAGTTTCCTAGATTAGTGTATGTGGTATCTTGGATGGACATGTCACTAAATGTCAGTGTTGATTTGTACCTCATTCAAGATTAGATTTGGTGTATCTGCAGGGAACAGTGTTGCTAAATGTTGATTTTGATTTTGTACTCTCAAGACTCTTTTTATATCAGGTTTCCTAGATTGGCTGTAATCTGGGAGGGGACATGCCATTAAATGTTGACCCCCTTCCTACACACAGTCTGACCCCATGCAAATTGTCTCTTTTAAATTTTAGAACAATTTTAGATGGCGACACAATTTCGAACACTGATATAATAAGAGACATGCCATGCTATCATCTCTGCAAAAATGTATACAAGTCCATTGCGAGAATCTTGCCATATTAGGCCTACAAAGGGTTATGATTGTATGTTATAGTGCCCCCCTCCTAGAAAGACACGTTAACTTGATTTTGAAAGAAAAACATATTTTCCTCCTTTCCCCCAATGAATTTCATAAAATTTACACAGGATGTAAGTATTTAAAATGGGTGTCGCCATCAATATGTTTTGGTTTATTCTGTGTTGTCATAATACAATTTAGGGTGGGAGGCCGGTGGGTCGAAGCCGCTGTGTACAAACCCAAGAACAATCACATTGACCTTATTCCATCATTTGGGATCTGAACAGATATCTAAATCCCCAGTTCTTCTTAAACATAAAAGCAGTAATGCCTTTATTAGACTAATTCCCATTAGCCAGTGATGATTTTAAGTCTGACAAAATGCTGTATCCCCCATATGCCACTTTTTGCATCTCTGGGGTAGTCTTGAAGGTAGAGAAAGACTAGGTCACTAACGTTGGGGGACCTTGCTTTTTGTAGACAGTTGTCTACCCACTTTGGGTCGGTAAATTTAAATATCCAGGCATAAATAGGTCTGAATTTATGATTGATTTTATAATTGTGTTTTTCCTGGTATTTGCCACACCCTTTTAATTGCAAAGGAGGGGGTGTTTGTCACTGTCACGGCAAATTTGTTATGGGTCCCAATGTCAGTTTTTGGTTTGTACTTAGTCAGCACGCTTTTTTAAGTTAGCCCACCTCTTCCATTTTCATGGATTCTATACCTTTCAGTTTGCTCTGGTTTCTGTGATTCCTTTTTTGACTGAAGCACTACTCAAATTTTGTTCCTAAATTGTCAAATTTTTGTTTTAAAATTGTCCTTTCTCAAGCTCCTTTGTAACTAACAAGGTTAGTCGATTTAAACACTTGATTTGTACTCTTAATTGTGTGATTTATGCAAACTTACTCTCTACTAAATTAAGATGCATCATTACATTTCAAGGAGTATTACTGCATGTATTATTTTACACTCTTTAATCTTCAGGTAAATTCCAAGGATACTGATTCAGCGGTCATGATTCCCTACTGTAAGGATCTCTTGTGACAATTTACTGAAAACTAAGAGAAGCAGCTCACTTTGTTTTAGATTGTTCCTGTCACAACAATTCCAAATCCTTATTGGCATTATTTTGTGCTGATCCTTTTGAGAGAAATTCAGAGGTCACATTGTCACATAGTCTGATCAATCAAAATCTGCTGAGCTCCTCTACCCTTGTGATCTTGTTTCCTCTCCCATGGCAGTTATCCTGTTTTATACATAATAGCGCTGGGAAGAAATCTAAATCAGGTACTTACTAGCTACTACCTTAACATTTGTAAAGAAGTGGAACTGCAGCACTATTCAAACATTTAACATGGTAGTACTTTCCCTGTTTTTCTCGTCCAGTAAGTGACAAGCGTGACATGCATTTTGCGTCACATTACATAGTATTGCGGAGCTATTGTCGATGGGCAATCCGTTGACTTATCTGTCTGTTTTTTCTGTGCTGTCCGTCCTCTTTCACACTGGCTAAAATGTATGTTTGTTCTCAAATGTTTGGGGGCCGATTGCAGCGAAAATTCAGAACTGTTGACCCAAGTCCCATGAGGTGTTCACAGATTTGGATCACGGTTACAATGGCCAATTAAAGGGGCGGTTTCCATCCGACTCGTCTTTGGGACCCCCCCCCGATTTAACACCCGAGTAACAAATTTTGATATCAGAATAAATGGTCCGTATATCCTCCTCATTTTTTTCCTGAAATTTGAGCCTGTTCAACTCCATTTCATTCCCAAGATATAAACAAAAAACCGCCGTTTTAAATGGTTTCAACCATCAATATTAGCATAGTAATAATAGGGCTTTGCAATATGCATTATTGGCTTCTACCATCAAAACCGCAAGATTGTTTCCCACGGTAATTTCGATAGGGAGTATGTGGGAAAAGTGCCAGCTCTCATATCAAGTAGCAAACACAATATATCGCAATCAGAACAGCACATTTAAAAAAGGGCATTCTTTGAACTAGCTCAAAAATTCCTTGTGGCCACAAAATCAATTTCTATATCACTATACTTGGTCAGATGATTTTTCCTTGTTGCGAAATCTTGGGACTGATTGCAGGGCGAAACCAGTCAGAGAACCAGCCTGACCCAAAGCCCAATGGGGTGTCACAGATTTGGGTCATGCTGGCCAAAAGTAATTAAAAGTGTCAATCTTTGAAAATCTTTAAATTCCTCCTTGTGCCACAAATCAATTGCTATAATCACCAAATGTGCTCTCAAAATAACCACTGACCCAAGGCACATATGGGTGTTCACAGATTTGGGTCAAAGGTAACATGGGCCAATTAAAGCGGCATTCTTTTAAAATCTATAAATTCCTTTTTGTGCCACAAATCAATTGCTATAATCACTACACTTGGTCAGAAGAAGCACCGACCCAAGGCAACAGTTCCTTTTCGGCTATCTCCTGAGGGGAAAAGCGGCCCACCGGCTTTAAACGGCAATGGGTGTTCTGAGGGGAACACATCCCACCAGCAACTCGCAGCAGTGTTAAAACATTTGTATCTCCCGTGGGCCGACCAGCAATATTCAGCAACGTAACTTGATTGCTAGTTATTGCCGGTGGGATGTGTTAGGGTTAATGACCTGCTGAGCTACAGTACCATTGGTGCTCTTGTTTAGTGTTGCAATGTTAAATGTGCATTTCATGATCCAAGCAACTTATGTTTTGTTAGTGGTTCAAGATATCTTCGAGAAATTATTTCAAAATTTCAGTTGATTCTGACGATGCATTGTTATGAGAAAATGCTTGTATCACAGTTGCCCTATGGGCCACCCTGTTATAATTTCTGTCCATTTACAGACAGAAATCACAAAATTTTGAATTTCTTGCAGTTTAGATCAAATTTGCACAAAGATTAGGCACACATATTATACTTAAGCCAATGGTTCATGTCATATAAAAACCTCAACTTTTGGGGTTAAGTCAGGGGGACGAGGTTGTGGATCATAAAATGCCCAAGAGTTGCATCATATAAATGTGTGTGTGTGCATCGCACATGCTGACGTCTGTGTATGGTTAAAAGGAAAAATACTCAGATAGTACACATAGTAGTGGTCCAAGACGCATGTAGTAGAGTTAGCATGGGCTGTGCAAGTTGGAGCAAACTTGCTCATTTATTTGACAAATGAAAATTGGCTGTATGTATAACCACAGGAGGCATGTATGCATTGATTGTATGTATAACCACAGGAGGCATGTATGCATTGATTAAAAGCCAGTGGCTAAAAGGGAATATGGACCATCTGTAAGTTGAGAAGAGTGGTTGGATTATTGCTACAATTTCCTGGACAGATTTTGTTGAAAATTAAACAAAATGCAGGTTATGACAAAAACATGTATGCCAATTTGTTTTTGAGATATTTCAAATTTTATTGTTTCAATTTCCTATAGACATTGTACATGGATTTTGAAGTGTTTACACCTTCAAGGTGTTTTTTATTTTTCTCAAATTAAAAAATGAAACACTTTTATTAACAAACTCTAACAAGATTTTATACCATAGGGCCTTCACTGTTAGCTAGAAATTATAACATCAAAAATTAGGGATAGAGAAAAAACATAAGAAATTAATCTAGCCACTAA
>JAMKCH010037674.1:0-16990 GCA_023653785.1 Ophioderma brevispina | reverse complement strand
GATGATTTTTTATTGATTGGCTAACGTGATACGGCGGCAGTTTATGAATGGTAATGAATGGAAAGCCCCATCATTTTAGTACATTCACCCGAGGTGTTCTGCTACAAATTTAGTTCATGTAGCACATTTTTAAACACAAATTAGAATTCTTATTGGTTTTGGCAGTGCAAAATTTACATTTGATTTAAAAAATGGAAGGGTTTCCGGAATTTTTTGTGTCAGGTTGAATTTCTGCAATTTAATTTGCCACTGTTTGAACCAGTTGATCATAGTATATTCAATGAGTTCATACTGGTATGTCAACACGTGCCGCTTCCTTTCCCAAGTTATTTTAGAAACATAACAAAATTTCGAGTCCCGGGTACCCGCTCGAAAAATAGTTCCGGGTACCCTGGAGCGCGACTACCCGAAATTTGCACCCCTACTGCTGGGCCTCATCCATAGACCTCAAGGACACTTAAATATTCCCATTCATCATTCCCACCACAAATGGTTGAGGTTCAAGATAAACAATCAAGCGTATGCCTTCCGTTGCCTGCCATTCGGGCTGTCAACGGCTCCCAGAGTTTTCACCAGAATGGTAACATCGGTCGTCACGGGATACGCATTCACATGTACTTCGACGTTTGACTAATCACCGCTCGGTATCTCACTTTAGCAATCGCCCATACGAATTTTGTATTGGAAACAGTAGCTCGCCTAGGTTTCATAGTAACAAAGACAAGTCTCTAGCTAATAATAATGCTCTCCGCCTTATGATAGAAGGTATGAATAGTTCTAGGCCTCCTGTGAGGTAAATTTGGCCTCCCTGGGACTTGCCTTCTGTGCTAAAGTCTTTGAACAAGCACCCCTTTCAACCCCTGCAGTCAGCTTCCGTGACGCTACCCTTAAGATTATTTTCTCTTAGCGATCGCTTCAGGTCGTCGCTGTTCTGAGTTACATGCCTTAGGAATAGGAATTTTCAGTTTTCGACAAGCGAGGCGTTTCTTTGTATTTTCGCCCAAAGTTTTTGGCCAAAAATGTGAGGAGTTCCTTTAAAGCATCTCCATTGTTTCTTCCATCTTTATCAGACTATCAGGTCCTAAAGATTAAGTTGTCCTGGGAGGGCGCTCAAGTGGTACGTTAGTAAACAGCTACTGCTCGCGCAAATTCTGAGCAACCTTTTATCACCTCATCTAAGCCATACCATCCAGCAGATAAATCAAATATCTCAGGCTGGATAGTAGAAATGATTATTGTGTCGCCTGAACGAATGTTCATGGAGGCACATACTAGTCCAAATTCTGTGTGTCCGTCCGTATGTCCGTCTGTCCGTCCGTCCGTATGACTCGGTTAACCTTTTTTAAAATGCTCTGCAGGCTAAACGCTTTCCCCGATTTAATTCAAATTTGATAGGATGATAGAGTGAGGTGCCGCAATATTATGTGTTTTTTTTTTTTTTTTTTTTTGCTAAAGTCTTTGAACAAGCACCCCTTTCAACCCCTGCAGTCAGCTTCCGTGACGCTACCCTTAAGACTATTTTCTCTTAGCGATCGCTTCAGGTCGTCGCTGTTCTGAGTTACATGCCTTAGGATAGGAATTTTCAGTTTTCGACAAGCGAGGCGTTACTTTGTATTTTCGCCCAAAGTTTTTGGCCAAAAATGTGAGAGTTCCTTTAAAGATCTCCATTGTTTCTTCCATCTTTATCAGACTCTATCCGGTTAAAGAGTTAAGTGTCTGTAGGGCGCTCAAGTGGTACGTTAGTAAACAGCTACTGCGTCGCGCAAATTCTGAGCAACATTCTCGGTAATCACCTCATTAAGCCATATACCTTCCAGCAGATTAAAGTCAACTATTCAGATGGATAGTAGAAATGATTATGAGAGCCTAAGACGTTGTTGAACAGGGTAGGCCTTCAGCTCACTCAACCCGCAAGGTGGCCAACTTCATGGGCATGCTATAACGAGCTCCCTATCCAGGATATTGTCAAAATCTGTTTTTAATCCCTGAGAATCCGACACATGTTCATCAGGACATACTTGCAGGACTGTCAGACTCTGCTCTATCGAGATTTGCTGCTGCCGGTTCTACTCTGACTTGACGGGCAAGTGTGTAGATTGATGTGTAGTTTGTGATTTTTGGAACATAAGCTAATTAGATTTGTGTTTATCAGTCCTAAGTGGACTATTCCTGGCTGGTCCGTTTATGTCCAGGGGCGTATGACATTCCGCTTTCAGTACCATTGTTTGCTCGCCTCCTCCTCGGGGTCGGGGCTACCTTCAGCGTGCACTAAGGATATTTGCATCCATTAGGTAAGTATTTTCCCCTCCGCAATAGACATTTAATGCCTATTACAAATATGTCTAGAAGGAGGGGGGAAAAAATACTAACCTAATGGGCATCCGGACCTCCCCTCCCCTTGAGCAAACAGATTCTGTTCTCAGTTGCGTCGGGAGAAAAGAGGATGAGGTAGGGTAGTGTTGGGCAATGTTCGGTACTGATGGTGGGGATGGGAGGTATGTAATACTTCCGGTGGGATCAATTTATGATAAAGTACTTTCGGGATCATTAGGCATCTTTCGGAGAAAGTCACTAAGTTCTATTGCCATCATTAGGTAAGTATTTTGCCCCCTCCTTCTAGACATATTTGCCATAGGCATTAAATTTTGCACTGTACATTGCGAGCATGCACCGGTGGTTGAACATTGTGGGCAGTAGTACCTAGATGTATTGGAAGCATTAATAGCTTGTGTGTACTTGAAACATATTCACATTTCAAAAAAGTTTGACACCACAATGTTACGACAGTTAAAAATGCTACAAATAAAAAGGTGGTACTTGACACCGGCAAAAAATCTTTTGCTTTTATCTCTTAGCTAACCTGGGATTAGTTGAAGTTATAAATCAGTATTTCACCAATCTTCTAGAGACAATGAATTTCTGCAGCCTGATAAGACCCTGTCTGGTGAAAATTTGTTATTAACCTGTTCCCGGACTCTTTTTATTTTGTCTGGCATATTACAGGTATGCAGCAACAGTAGGGGCCAAGCATTATCTTCTTCGCCAAGCTCAACAAAGGAATTGAAGAACTGTTCTAGAAACCTTGCAAAGTAAGACTTATGTTGTCTTTCAAATTTTTCAGACAAAAAATTGTGGTGTGTGCATCGTGTGTGTGAACCGTAATGTTAAATTCTAAAGGAGTTTTTTAAATAGCATAGACCGCTAGAAATTAAACATCTAACGATTGATTGGATGAACAGTGCCCACAAGCACACGATGGTGGTTCGTGTGACTCCGTATAGAGCCCTTTTGTATACCTTGTATGTCTAATTTCGTGGAGGCAGCTAGAGTACAATTTTCTTCTTGTGCCAAAGTCTAAAAGGCGTTTTTTTCATCCTCTGCATTAGGTGTCCTTAGAATAAAACATCTAACAATTGCAATTAGAGGAAACCCAAATTTTGTCATATGTGAACTGCTCCCACGAAACCCGGAGAAAGTCAGAAATTTTTCCTTTTAAGATCGTACCGATTTGTACTGCTGATCAAAAAAGCTTTAAATGATGTATCAGATGTAAGACACGCACTTCCTTTTGTCCATCAAAAATCAATATTGGCCTAGATATCTTTTTCTATTGATTTTAATCCAAGTTCATTGCGTTCTTTCTCCTTAAGTGATCTGCCGTCTTTGTCCGTGTTTTGCTGGGTCACAATAGGTTTTGCTCAGTTTTCTTTATCTATGTAGCCATTCTATAAGGAAGCTAAACATAATTATTTGCGATATTTGCAAAACAAATACAAATTATGACGTCATCTGTTTAAGGTGAAATGGAAACTACGAATATGAACCTGCAAGTAATGGAATAAGTGTTGGAACCGAGTTTCTAGTAAAGCAGGTGATTATTTAAACCCCGAGTTACTACAGCTGATTTTATTGGCTATACAAAGGGTTACCCAATCAGAGCCATGGTAAGAAAGGCTTAAAGATTTATGCAGATATATAAAAGGTGTATTTAGATCGGTTACTCTGATATCAGTTATAATATGATTGCAGGTAGACCGTAGAAGCGAGCACTCAGATTCTTTTATTCTGTCATATTTGCCAACAAAATGCTGCGCAAAGAATTCATAAATTACTGTTGGAAATCCCCAAATGCCCAAATCCAAGCAGATCGTGTCCGGCCCCCCTGGTTTAAGTCGTATTTAGTCTTTCTACTCTTAGCCGAATAGTATGACAGCTTTGGTTCAAAAAAAAATGTTTTTGCCGTTAATCCACCGCCTGACAACATATAAAAAAAAATCAGAATTTTTCGTCAAGATCTAGCTTTTACGTGTTAAACCAGCCTGGGTTAAACCAAGGGCAACTCTTAAAATTAGGGATTTCGGTGGCCGCCCATCCCTGAAGAAATATATTGGGAAGTTTATTTAAACATATTTATTCATCATTAATTATTCCAGCATATTTTTTAAAAAACATCAGCACAAAATTATCAGAGGTTTAAGTTAGAAAAAAATACATAAAAAAATATATTTGCGAGGAAACCATAATATCAGCCGATTATTGGAGATGGAGAGAATTAAAATAAATTCCTGTTGAACTATCGAGACTACAAATTAAATTACACTATTTTTGCAAGTTCCTGTAGATTTTTATCTCATAGGAGTTAATGGTAAGAACGAAAAGGGGGATCATTTGAGGGTCGGTATTTTATAAACCGTCCGACTATAGGATTTTCAATAAGCTTCAATAGTTAACACGTTAGTCTACAAGAGCTCTCGCTTCGCGCTCGCTTATGAATGTGCTTTGGGACTCATTTAACACCAATATTACCGTTTACATATGTAACCTTTGTGAACATTTTTTAACAGATACCATTTTCAATCACCCTTATTTTTGTCCTCTCTTTCCCCTCACAGGAATGTTAGAAGCTTCCAGTCAGATGATTTAGCAAAGGCGGCACATCGTCAAGAGCTCCAAGAAAGACGGTCACAATAGGGGAAGCGACGAGGCGCAAAACAACCAAGTAGTAGCGGATGTTGCTGAGACAACTTCCCCTCCTCCCTCTTCCCTTCCAGAAATCAGTAGGATATTACTGTTACTCCATTTCTCCCACTGATATCACTGGAGATAAAGACACCAACTGGGCATAATTGCGGGCATCTTTAATATCCCCCTCCCCAAAGTAATTCTTATCCCAAATATTTTTAAGAGGCATAGCTATGCACGTAAACTTAAATGCTGCGCTGTAATTACACAACACTAAAGGGAGATAATGAGGCCGCTATTTTTTGATGCAGTAATATTTTGATTCCTTTTGTTACTATAAGGAATTAGGAAAAAAGTCAAGTTAGCTTGTTTGTAGTAGCCCCCATTTTAACATTCAATGGTTTTAACAGGTGTTCGTAAATAAAGCGTTTGGCATAATGCATTGTACCCGAAAACCTATTATTATTGGGTTTTATTCTGTTAATGGAATAAAGCAAGAGTAGGTGCCAAGGTATTCTGTATGGTGTTTTATTCGGGTAATGTCATTATGCTTAAATTTCAGATGTACGACTACAAAGCAGATTTGTTATCAATTTTTTGATGTTAAAAAATTAAGTGACTAGAGCAATCGGAAGTACTGATATTAGAATCTAAAGTTTTGTACGTCAGCGATAAGAATCTCCCCTTCGTCCTCTCTAGTAGGAGGTTGCCAGCACAATGTACACCATACTGTACAGTTGGTGCCATTGTTTACAAACACATTCTGCAGAGGTCTTCCTAGCTTGATTAGGGATGGTCAGTAAAAAAGGGAACGATATGACACAAGTCCCATTGCAGTTCCCCCCCCCACATTAAATATTATGTCGTGTGTAAGTAGGTTTACCTAGGAGTGATACATAGAACTGTTACTTTAAAGGATAAAAAAAGTGAATACTTATTCTTGTCAGGTGGCCCAGCATTAAGAATAGAGTAGAGAAGTTGAACAGGTGGCACTAATGAGGTTGCAAAGAACCATATACGTCTAACGCGAACGCGTTCTGAACGTCTGTCTATTCAAAAATCACTCTCTTCTGACAAGATTTCAATAGACGTAAGAATAGCCGTTTGTGTTGATGTTGATGTTCTTTGCAACCCCCCATTACCAGTGTACTAACCCGATACAGCTTTCACGTGTGGCATCCCATATGCAAGCGTGTGGAAATGGAAATAGCCGCCGCCCTATGCATTTACATGGTGCGGGAAGGACTTAAAAAAGACACTGCAACACGCTCTTTCTCTATCACTCCTTTATCATACCACTAAGGAGAGATCAAAGGGTACCGCTTACCAGATATACACCTGGCACAAAAAGTATTTCGGCTGTTTTTTGATCAGTATTGTGTCAAAGTCGACCATTTTGAAAGTTTTTGAAAATACATTTTATTGCCTATGTCTTGCTCTTTCATTTAACTCTTCGCTTGTAAAAAAGCATGCAAAATGGTTGAGATAGAGTGCCCGAAAGACGCAAACCCCCAAACCAAAGTTGCGTTTTGGATTTCAAGCGTCACTGATGGTACAACGCAATAATACGTGTGTATTGATTTTACACAAAGAGGTTTTCCGACTGAATGCGCAATATGATGTGTTCCGCGTGTTGGTGTACTAGGAACACGCAAGGACCAGTGAAAAATCCAAAAACCTGACAAATTTTTGGTTTTTGCGGGGTTTGGTCTTTCGGGCGTTCTATCTCGGCCATTTCCGCACGTTTTTTACAAGTCAGATATTAAATGAAAGAGCAAGACTTGACACTAAAATGTATATTTCAAAAACTTTCAAAATGGTCTGACTTTGGCACAATACTGATTGAAAAAACAGGCCGAGATTGTAGAAAGTATTGTTTGTAATAAACAAAAAAACAGAACAAGTTTATAATTATTATAATAAATATATTTAGAATGACTTAGGTGGTATGCTAAATTTGTATCGGGTCCGCGTCATCTGACCAGTAAAGGAAATTACCACGCTTAACCCAATACCAGGTTCAGATTCGGCTTCGACGGCCTGGGGCTTCAAGCATGGTAATTCCATATATCAGAGCTCCCTCACCCGATCAATTAATAATCATATATCCTATTGTGCATAACCTAGTCAGTATTACAAATGGAAAGTGCATTGATTAATGGGAGTTTCATCACCTCATTTCCATATAATCAGAATCCATCCCTGTTGCTACATAATATGGTATTACAAACATGGACTGAATCAGTCGACAACGCTTATGCACATTTGCCCTCTCAATTATTACACAGCGAATATCAGCTGCTTTCTTCAGGAGAATTGTGCAATCTGGAGATTGGTGCAAACCATTGCCCCTTGATGTCTCCAGGTCACCTGGAGGAATATTTGGCACTAGTTCCCTTTGCTCAGTCAGCATTTGTTAGTATACTATTTAAAACCACCAAAATAAAGAATCGGATTGTGAATTCATAATCAACAATGGACAACAGAATGTTTTTGTCCTTAGGTCCAGGCTCTGGAAGATCTCTGCTTCATTTTATATCACCTGGCTTGAGAAAAAAACAAAAACTAAACAAGCAAAAACAAAACAAAAAATTTAACGATATATTCACTGACCCACGCAGCTTGTATGTAGTATTGTAAATATCCATGAAGAATATCACATGAAACATATGGCGTACATAGTGTTTTATACTGTTCGAATCTACTGCAATTGACATTTTTCAGTTGTAATTATTTAATTTCGTTTTTATTAAGTCTGAGGCCCACTGAGTTCATGCTAGTTGTTACACTATAGAGTTGTTATACCACAGCACAGAACTAAGGCTAACAAAAAGTTTGTTTCCAGTATGCGGGTCACATACTCCCTGCAAAAAATGCAAAATGCAATTTTTTTTACTTTTTTAAAATTTTCCATGAATACAATTACAGCTTAGTTGAATCACCTTTATAGGAATTTATGTGACTGTTTTTGTCCCCGATAAGAATTGAACATGGACTATAACTAGCTCTGTCTTGTGTGTGTCCTGTTAAACGTTATCCCTCTGTGTCTGTCTGTTTGTGATAAAAATCTTAAGATTGGCTTATTAGTAGTCCTCATTTTGCTAACTCATATTCCTATTTCGAACCGAAGTTCTGGGACAAGATGATTGGGTGTAAGTGATTAGTCTGATGCGACAATTCGATTGGGTGACATAGATACGCCCGCTAATTAAAGAGTTCACCTTTGTTTTGTGCAAAGCCTTCGGAAACAATTTTTTTTAGCCTAAGATCTGATGTATATGAAGTATAAAATATATTTAAACTTAAAGATAATCTTGTAATAAAACAATAACACAACAAAAACATAATAAAGCACTTAAAAAATTCACAAAATTGCTGCTTTTTTTGAAGAATTAACTTGGGGCCCAATATTTAATGAATAATCTCCTGCAGAAGTTTTTGTTCAAACTATTTAAAAATAAAAAAATCAACAAAAAGTGGACACTTTGTTATAAAACCTCAAGGGACCCTTGTATTTTCTGTCGACAGTGATCTGTGTGAGTGTGTAAATAACATTAAAATATGCTGTATTTATGTGGATTTTGTTGGAAGTGTCTTTATTTCTACAAATTAATGGGGTGTGGGTTAAAAAGTATTTTGTTGGTACTCGCTCTTGTTTGTTGAAGTAGTTAAGTTGGACAAATTCTTGGTAACAAATATGCGTGTTGAATATAGGAATGGCAAAAGAAGTCTAAGGCTAAAAAATGGTTTATCTCAGAGCTCTTTGGTATTTTTTTTTTTTTTTGCTCACTGTGCTGGCTGACATTGTAGATACAAAAATTTTAATTCCAAATTTCATGAAAACGCATGTGCCAAGAGCTTAGAGACAACTTTTTTGTGTCGCCTGCAAGAAGGCACACTAACCAGTCTTTATTCTGTCCTAAACCGTATATGACCGTGTAGCCGTGTTTTCAAAGGTTAAAGTTTAGAATATAGTTTCTAATTTGAGAAGTAGAAGTCCAATACTACAGAAATTGGGTCATAGATGCACCTTGGGAACCTCCATCTGATGAGGTCAAGGGTCACATACAAAGGTCAAAGTTCATATGAGGTCAAGTTATAAAATGGGCTAAAACATCCAATTGGACATAATTTGGGAAGTAAAAGTCCAATAGCTACAGAACTTGAATTATAGATGCCCCTTGGGAACCTTCATAAGATAATGAGGTCAAAGGTCACATGCCAAGGTCAAAGGTCATGTGGGGTCAAGTTATAAAATAGGCTGAAACATCAAATTGGCTTATTTGAGAAGTAAAAGTCCAATAGCTACAGAACTTGAATTATAGATGCCCCTTGGGAACCTTCATAAGATAATGAGGTCAAAGGTCACATACCAAGGTCAAAGGTTATGAGGTAAAGTTATAAAATGGGCTACAAGCATCAAATTGGCCTCATTCAAGAAGAAAAAGTCCAATTGCTACAGAATTTGAACATGCCCCTTGGGGACCTTTATATGATGTGGGCAAGGGTCATATGCCAAAGTCAAAGGTCATCTGAGGTCAGGTTAGTGGGCTGGAAACATCAAATTGACATTTTTTGAAAAGTTGAAGTCCAATTACAACCATTATGTTTTGAGGAGTCCAAGTGTGTGAAAATATCGGATCCAAAACATAATGATAAAATTGGATGATTTACGCCCAATATTAATTGGTCTCGCTATTAGTTTTAAAATATTGGGCTCGACCACGTCTCGCCCAATATTTTTTGCAACTCATAGCTTAACCAATAAATATGGGCTTAATCAATCCAATTTTATACCAAACTTGGGCCATACATGCAACAGGGAACATTCATATGATAATAAGGTCAAAGGAAAATTTGGTCAGAGGTCCTCTGAGGTCAATTTCCACCTGTTTATGACCGATTCGTTGTATGGTATAAAACAAGACTTTTGATGAGTTTGTAGAGTTTCCCGATTCAAAGTCATGTATGTTACTTGAGTCAAATATTCCAATTATTGGAATATATATTTTATATAATTATGCGTAACTAAGAGCATAGCTTGTTTTATGATAACCCCTGAGAACTACCGTCCATCTTATGCTATCTCAAATTGGCTTATTATATCATATGACACGAAATATTCCTTGGAGTAACCAATCAAAATATTCTTTATATATTTGTATTTATCTGTAAGCTTCTCTTACTGCATTCCAGACAACTTCCAAATACGGACATGGTATTTATCCATTGCAAAATACAGATTCTCAGCGGCAAATATTTGCACAGCTATTTCGAAATGGTGTAGTGTGGATTTGGTGTCACAAAATATACACCGCCTTTAATAACATTATTTCATTTAGGGATTCAAACATGTTACAGAGTGGTTCATCACAAATCAACAACGATGCATCCATGCGTCCGCGTATTTTAATCTCGCGAGGGTGGCTTTAGCCACCCGAGCGGGATAAAAATATGCGGACGCATTGAATGCAAAGTTGTTGATTTGTGATGAACCACTCTGTAACATGTTTGAATGCCTTTCAACATTTCCGTGAACACTGTGCCGGGCGTAACACGCTAATTTGCATATCAACTGTGGGTTGATAACGAATCAACAACGGTACGCTCCTGTACAAGGAGATACGGGGAGTTGTTGAATATAAAATAATAAACACTACTATCTTGTGAAGAAAAAAAATATAACAAAGGCTCTATATAGATTTAAGCACCAAATCCACACTACATCATTTAGAAACAGATTGTGCAAATTTTTGCAGATGAGAATCTAGATTTTGCAATGGACAAATATTGTGCCCATATTTGGAAATTGCCCGGACTGTACTGTGACTTTGATTGGCTGATTGCATCAGATAATCCTATGATCCACCATTCAAATCAGTCGGTAGTCCATGAAATGTATGTATCATTTCACGACATGCTACGTTTTAGGAGCTGATTAATATAGGGGCTATCATACACGGAAAACACCAGATCGCATCAATGCACGATGCACATTAAGATAGGCTATCTACAAGGAACACAGATCCGCATCATGCACGATGACACATTAATATAGGGGCTATCTACACGAACACCAGATCGCCATCAATGCACGTGCACATGAATATAGGGGCTATCTCCCCCCCACACGGAACACCAAGATCAGCATCAATGCACGAGCACATAATATAGGGGCTATCTACACGGAACACCAATCCGCATCAATGAGGCACGATGCACATAATATAGGGGGCTATTACACGGAACACCAGATCCGCATCATGCACGATGCACATTATATAGGGGTATTACACGGAACACCAGATCCGCATCAATGCCACGATGCACATAATATGGGGTATCTTCACGAAACACCAGATCCGCATCAATGCACGATGCACATTTTCATCTGTGACAGCATGATGTTGCCACTTTTAAAAACAAACCTATCACATAAGTGCAAGTATGCAGCACGTAACGGAATTGCGTGTTAAGCGTGGCACTGCGCTAGAACCGCGTTTCTGTCCGGACTCCCTACACTGCAGTAACACGATACGCCTGTGTACATACCACGCGGGCCACATTGATCCGCATCGGATGCAGATATGGTGCCTTGTGTAGATAGCCGCACAGATCTGGTAACCAAGTGTAAACCATGTATGTGTTGACTTACGATACCAAGACCACCCTTTGAAGTGATGTAATTCCAATTTTGTGTATCTTTACTCTTTATGTAAGTAAGCTTAGTACAGGAAAATTATTAATTACACGATTGCTTTTAAAGCAATAACAGCACATTTTTTGAAGAGTGCCCCCAATTTTCAAAATTGGATATTTTTGCACTGGCAGAGTTATGTTGGTAATTGTCTAGGAAATTATACCTGCGAACAAGGATGCTCAAAAATGTGTATTTATCATAAAATAAGCGATTTTGTAATTAGAATTGGGATCCCAGATTGTACTTAACGGCAGAGCTTGTTATGTTTATATCCGTCCATGATGAAATGTCACTTCAAGAAAATGACATCTAACTTGACTTGCCTGAACCAACAAAACAACTAATGGATGAGCGTAGACATGTACATGGCGCTATTTCCCGGCTATTTCATATTGGAAGGCCGTTTCCAGCAGCCGTTGAATTATCGTCGGAAATATCCGATATTAAATATTCTAATTACAAAATTCCTTCATTTGCGACACAGACATTTTTCGAGCTTAACTATTCTCAGTTATAGTTTACTAGCCTGTTACCAATGTAACTGTGTAAAAATCTCAAAATTTTTGAAAAATTGGGCGCTCTTCAGAAAAATGTGTTATTATTGCTTTAAGAGGTACAAGGAAAGCTAAACGTCCTTGGGCCATCTCATCTTTGGATTTGTACTCTTACTGGTCTTTTTTTTTGAAATTTCTGAAAGGTCAGGTTAACTTTTAGCTATTAAATTATTTTTAAGACATCCATTAGACCCAAAAAAAGAAAATGGAATAACTAAGCAAAATGTGCAAACCATCTTTCTTTCGTATCATTTTGCCCTCTTTTTTTTGGTTGCTTTGTGGGTAATGTTTCCACTTTTTCCTGTGGCAACTCAATAAAATGCCAAAAAATATCTGAATGACCCACAGACAAAATGCAAAATTTACAACACCAATTTGTTTTCATTGTTGCCCTTTTTTTGGGGTGTGGCAACTTAAGCCCTAAAAAACCTGAAATTTCAATAAAAAAATAAAAATATCCTCTAAATCACGATTTGGGAAGCTATGTACTGATTTTCTGAAACACTTTTTGGTGGGCTTTACAAAGTCATAAAACATGCATGTACTTGTAAACAGAGTGTAGGCTGAGTGTCTTTAGTTAACTTTTCTGTTCATATCCATAGTTAGAAAGTGAGGGGAAATATAGATATTACACAAATATAGACTCATTTTTGTACTGTATATTATGTATAAAACAAGTGACGCATTTAACAGAAATTTTGAATGCATGGGCTGTTGCGACATTTCCATTTTTTTATTCATTGTAACCAAAATAATGGGGAAAAATGTTGTGAGATACTCATTCTAACCTAAGATCAGCAAATTTTGTAGTCTTTCTGGTGTTTGTTGTGGTTTTCTCTAGTTGATTGTCGTCTAGCCATATGTTTCTGCGATAAAAAGTATGATTTATGAAAGAGGAACTGTTAGCGCAAAGTTCAAATGAAATTGTAGTGGCTGTGTTCGACAGTTAAGTGGGATTTGTTTAGTGTGAAAGGAAATGTTTCAGAACACTTTTTTTCACTGATGATCATTAGCTGTATTTCTAGGCATCAAGATTTTCCAATCAGATGCCAGATTTTAGATTTTTTTTCTGCAGTTTTTATTTTCAGCCTGTTTTGGGTGGTTTTAACCCAAATTTGTTGTTTTTTCAGATTGTTTTGGGGTAACACTTGCTGGCATCTCTGTCCAGTACATTGGCCATTTCTTTCCATAATGCATTCCTTAGGGATTTCACCCCATAATGCCTTGGGCTTTGGGATTAGGGGTGTCCATATTTAGCGACTGACTCGGACACTCGCCATGCTTGGGCATTTGTACCACATTGCCTTGGGATCAGGGGTGCACATAGCGATCTGATCAGTCAATTGTGACCTTTTAGGAGATATGTGCTTCTAAACCATTGCTAACAACCATTTCCTGCAAATACAGAATGAACCCCATTTGTGGGACCGCATTGGTCGACGAAAAGAATTTTTCCGTTAGATAGATCAGAAAGCCAGAGCTTGAGAGTTTACTTTTCTGGAGGGTTTGAAATGGATTTTTGTACACAGTGATACTGGTAGTTGTAATGTTACAATACTACAGTCAAAAGATTACATTTGAAGTTAATAATATTATTTCAAGAAGATCATAGATAGGATTTTTTTCCCCAATATAGCAAATAGGTCTCTTCAACAATTTATTTGTTTTTAACATGGTACTGCCTCCTTACAGTGTGTGTCAATTCCATGGATATTTTAATTTCAGTAACAAATTAAAATAGAGCTGAAATATTTTGTACTAGTGGGAGGCCCGCGTTAGGCCCCCGCTTGCTGGACTCCCGCTAGCTGATTGAAATAGAGCTGAAATATTTGTTATGGTGCAAGAAGGTTTAAGTTAAGTACAAGAGCTGCCATTTGTCAAAGTCCAATCAATTGTGCAAAGGTCGGTGGTAAGTGGATTTTGGAAATGGTTCTTAGTGACTCAGTTTGTGAAGAGCCACAAACCATTAGGGCCATCATAGAGGAGTCGTGAGGTCTATCAAGTGCCCCAAGAGGAATCCCAGGCATGATCAACCTGAATGATGAAAATATCAGCTAGTTAAAGACGGCATCTTCACTTGTGATTTGGACTTGCCACGATACGACAACGAACGAAGTTAGGTACCTGAAGAACCATTTCACGAGCCACTGACTTACGGAAAGATTCAGTTATACTGATAAATGGCAGCACACAGATGACTCACTATGAAAACCATTGGCACATGCCACCGTGACACGTACACAACGATTTGAAGGGGATACTTTTTCATTCCCCTGGCTTGAAAAAAGCAGAAGGGGATTAAGCGTATCAGTCAAGGCGTCGGCGTGTCAACACAATCTTGTGAACGCGATGAAATGAGACCCAAAGGGTATGGTGATTGTAAATTGGTGGGTGGGATCGGGGATGCCCATGCGCCCTTCATTATGCTTAGATTAATGGGCGGGGCTATGCTAATAGGTACCTATTTGATATAAATTAATGAGTTAATTTGGGGTTTTGGGTATTATACCCAACATCTTGTTGAACGCGGATAAACATTGAGGGACCCATGTTAAGGGTTATGAGTGGATGTAATTGGGGGTGGGATCGGACTGTCATGCCCTTCATCTGATTAGATATGGGAGGCGCATATGCTAATTAGGTACATAAATTTGCATAATTAATGAGTAATTTGGGGTATTTTTACCCCAAAAAGCTTGGAACAAATACTTCTGAAGTCCATAAGTGCCGATTTTGATGGCAACTTGGGGGAGGGGTGGGGAAATCACCTACTCGGGCTGATTAGGTTTGTGGCAAATGGGGGGATATGCTAATTAAATAGCTAATTGCATATTTTATGGGTTAATTTGGGGTTTTTCACCCAAACAACTTGGGAACAAACTTTGATAAGTCCGATTTTGATTTGAAACTTGATGGAGGGATGGGGACTCATGTCTCTCGCGCTGATAGTGAGGTTGGGTTTGTCCGGGTTTAAGGTGGTTGTCCGGGTTTAAGGGGTTGTCCGGGTTTAAGGGGGGTGTCAGCGTTAAGCGGGTTTGTTGGGTTTTTAAGGGGGATTGTTGGGGTTTAAGGTGGGTGTGGGGTTTTTAAAGGGGTTGTCCGGTTTAAGGGGGGGTTGTCTGGGATTAAGGGGGCTTGTGGGGTTTAAGGGGGGTTTGTTCCGGTTTAAGGGAGGGTGTTGGGGTTTTTTAAGGGGATTTTGGGTTTAAGGGGGGTTTGGGTTTAAGGGGTTGTCTGGGTTTAAGGGGGATTCTTTTTGGTTTAAGGTGGGTTTGCACGAGTTTTAAGGGGGGTTGCCCAGGTTAGGGGGGGTTGTCCAGCTTTAGGGGGTTGTGTTGGGTTAAGGGGGATTGTTTGGTGTTTAAGGTGGGTTGGCTGGGTTTTTTTAAAAAGGGGGTTGTCCGGGTTTTTAAAGGGGTTTCTGGACTTAAGGGGATTGTTGGGGTTTAAGGGTTGGGTTGTGCGGGTTTAAAAGGGTTGTCCGGGTTAAGGGGGGGTTGTCTGGGTTAAAGGGGGCTGTTGTGGGTTAAGGTGGGTGTGCTACCGCAGTTTAAGGGGGATTTGGGGTTTAAGGTGGGTGTGTGCGGGTTTTAAAGGGTTGGTCCGGGGTGGTAAGGGGGGGGTTGTCTGGGCTTAAGGGGGCTGGTGGGTTTTTTAAGGTGGGGTGCACTGAGTTTAAGGGGGGGTTGTCCAGGTTTAAGGGGGTGTTGTTGGGGTTGTAAGGGGATTTTGGGTTTTAAGGGGAATTTTGGGTTTAAGGGGGGGGCATGTTTTGGGTTTAAGGGGGTTTTGGTGGCAACCATTAATACACGTATGCATGCGCAGGACGTGCGCACATGGCACGCGTATGCGCGCATGTGCATATGCATTGCGCGGACGTTGCACATGCGCGTATGAATGAGCGGAAGTGTGACATGCGCGTATGCATGCGTGGAACCCATGCGCACATGCGCTTATGCATCCCTTTACTCTCTTCGGAGCCCCTTGTTTCAACACGCTAGCCATAAACACAGATATCTATCCAACAAAAAGAAAAATCACAAGGGTAATGACATTTGCAGCTGATATTTAAAAAATTGGTAAACCGCTCCCGCCAGGTTTAGCGGTTCGAGAACCCGAACATGTATTTTTAAAAAGCTGATAAGCCCTCCAGGGGTTTTGAGTGGGTTGCCGAGTTATCGCAGTTAGTCTGATCCATCAAGATTCTGAGATAATATTTGGTGTGAGGTTTATTTAAAGAAGAGCGGAGGAAAGGAGGGGACTTGAAAATACTGGTGTTGTTTAAAAGAATTTGACGCATGTGTGGGGGGGGGGAAAGACACTTTTTACACAAACAATTTTGGTTATGGGAGGTCGAGTCGGATTTCAAAAAACAGGCAGTTGACAGACCATTATCTGTATGTGGCTGGTATCGAATCTCTAAAATGGCCAAAAATATATGTAATTGCTCACTTTTAGTGAATATATTTGCTAGTCCGTTTCTCATTGAAGGAGGAAGAAATAATAAAAAGTAAAAAAATATTTAGACAGCAATGTTTTTTTTTTTTCCTGCTAAATGTGTACAAACCAGAAACTGAAAAGTGCATTATTCGGAAAACATTTTCCGGCCAACAAATAAGGTTTTGTGGATGTGTCATTCACAGGAAAACTTTAAAAAAAATGTATGACATATGTATTCTTCCACAACAAAATTCTCTTTAGAAATACAGGAATTTGTGGTAAATCACTGTTATGCCCTCATTCAGATACCTGAAAAATTAATTTCTTCATATGA
>JAMKCH010037673.1:0-14617 GCA_023653785.1 Ophioderma brevispina | reverse complement strand
GCCACTTGAATCGAGTGCACCATCATTTAACTACAAACCACGATAATCGGGTCATTGGCTCGGCCACAATTCTGACTGGTCAAATCAGGGCTTGATAATTTGCTCTCTCTGGATGTTGCCGGTCCTCAACAAATCCCTCATACGAGTGCTCTGGGCACATCAGTCGATCTTCCAGGCTTAGGATTGAATCATACTTTGTAAACGTTTTGCCTTAACCCTCGTCTACCTGAGTCATTTTTGTAATAAACTCCCGACCCCCCCCTGTGATTTTCGTTACTGCTGAAATCCGATTCCTGTAAATTTTGTACCACAGGGTAGCTTAAAGTTTTTCTTTTTTCCTTAGTATCAAAATAAGTGCAAATCCCCCCTTATGACGTCACTATGTCCGTCATAGTTTGAGGAAAGTATAAAAAGTACTTATAACTAAGTGTGTTGGAAAATGATATTTCCGCAATTTTCAGACGACTCAAAAGCATTATTATAGCACTAAAATGCGCTCAATTAATAAAACTATCATTTTCCATCGAGTAGATAGCCAAAAACCCGCATAAAAATTTGATATTCCCACCATTTTTTGGCGGACAATTTGAATTTTCCCCTATGTGGTGTCTATGACATTGACATTGTGCTAACATGCTAACTTAATTATATATCCAATTCGTGAACGTCAATGCCAGTCATGTTTTACTCATTTTAATATCAATGGAAAGAGAGGACCATAGCTACTAGTGTAACCATAAATCAAGTGCCTCGGATTTTCCTTTGTTGTGCTAGCATTTTGGCACTTCTCTCCTGAAGGGGGTAGTTGCATTTTGGCAGCCATTTTTGAAAAGCGCCCTCACCGTTTAAAAAAAAAACCCGGGTGGGATTTTGCAGACAACCTGATTTCAATTGCTTATGGTATCAGCTTTCACAAAATGTTGTCTCCAAAATCCCCTTGGGTGGGGTTCAGGGGGGTCATGGTAGCCCTTAGTCTATTTGGCATCTGCAAAATGATATGATAGGCAAATCCACTCGTTCAATAAATTCAAACATTTGTGATATTTTTTGGTCTATGTTTAACAGCACCTACAACCTGTCGACAAGCTGCACAACGAACCGATTCACCGTTGTCCGCCTGCTATAGGAACGAATGGCAACATATTCAGATGTTTCCCGATCAATGGTTGAAAAAGGAAAAAAAATCATATTCCTGATAACAATCCGCGGAATTATAATGTAATTCTTTGGCTCGCAAATTAAAGCAGAATTGTTTTGTATCTTGTTTCCCCATTATTAACAACAATGATTTGTCTTAGTTCTTTTTTTTTTTACACAATTATAAATATTCTCCATTAATATGTACTCTCACAGAGTAAATACATCTAAAATCATTCAACGGGAGCATTTACTGCCAAATCAAAATCTCAAGAAATGGCCCAAACCATCAGTGGGTGTCTGGTACATATACGATTTTATTTGATAGTTGACAACCATAAGCATAATTTTTACTTTCAATTTTGCTTTTTTTTGTTTCAAAGGAGAATAAACTTCAATCAATTAATCAACATTTGCAATGCGTTTATGATTATTATGTTTTCAAGCGTTGACCGTCGGTGAACTGCGAGATAAACATAAATTCACATCAACGAGAACTGTCACCTTAGAGACATTGGCCTCAAAATAAAACAAAATTTTTGACAAAAAATCCCAATGGGAAGGAACAAAAAAAACTAAAAAAAAAACAAAAACAACCAAACAATAACCAAATTACAAAGAAAACAAAAACTTGAAATTAAAAAAAGAAAAATTTTTTATTTGCCTTTTTGTTTCAAGAGGAGAATAACTTCAATTAATAATCAACATCTAAAATTCTTATATGATTTAATTGATGTGGTTCAAACGGTACCGTCTGTGAACTGCAATATGAACATAAAGTTCACAACGAGAACTGTCACCTTAGAGGCTTGGCCTCAAATACCACCAAACACCCCACACGAAAAAAAAACAAAAAACCAAAAAACAAAATCAAACAAAGAATAACGAACAAAAACGACACCACCAAAAACAACCACAAAAAATCAAAAAAACAAAAAAAAAACCAAAAAAAAAAAAAACTACAAGACACAAAAAAAAAACAACAAAACATTTTTTACATGTCGAAAAAAAGTCGAAAAACAAAGAAAACCAATCATGACAAATTATATATCATTTTAGAGTTTATATTCATTGGCAATACTATATCTAAAAATGCCATACATCAGATCACTAATTACCACAGCAATGCCGTATTAAAGGTGATAAATATCAACTCTTAAACTTTGGTCTAAATCAGTCTAAATTAAAAAAAAAAAGTGGTGTTGGACCATTTGGAGACCATACAATCCTTGA
Source organism: Ophioderma brevispina (assembly GCA_023653785.1). NCBI lineage: Eukaryota > Metazoa > Echinodermata > Ophiuroidea > Amphilepidida > Ophiodermatidae > Ophioderma > Ophioderma brevispina. The sequence goes on along the minus strand of JAMKCH010037673.1, from coordinate 12,247 downwards.
CCTTATTTTGAAGTTCGTGTTTTGATGGTTTAATTGCAAGAGGCTGTTTTTCCACAGTGCATTGCTTTTCCAATATTGCCAATTTTGCACTGGTTGTCCCATGCGTTTATTAGAGACAAAAAGTACTGTTAAATTGCAAATTGCAAGTTTCATTATATACTTTTTGTCACATGACTCGTTCACAAGATTGTTTGGGAAAAATGCTTGTGGAAAACACTCTAGAACTCGTCCTTTTGTTAACATTTACCCCAGTTTTTGAGAAAGTCAAAAACGTGAAGTGTAACCTTTCCTATTATTAGATACTTAGTATTAGTATAAACTGTCAGCGCCTTTATTATGTATGCAATTCGCTTCTTGGGAATGCGGAGGTTTCTGATTCGTTTTGAAACTAAAACTAAATAGATGGATACAGTAAACCAACAACCTACAGGGTGCCAAATAAATGTTGCGCAAGCATACACTTCTTCACAGGGGATACTGATTACCCTTGTCTTATATTAAGTGTAAAATGGATGCAAACTGTCAACGGAAACCGGAGATATGACCGATTACTAAAGGCTATCTGTTTTTTGCCCATTCAAACTGGATTTATTACACAATTAAACACAAGTCTTTGGGTTGCGTGGGCAGGTTTGTCACAGCATTTGCAATGATTCTACGCAAAGTATACTTATATGCACCGCGAAAAGTAAATACTCAAATAAAGTAACTGTTGGGCAATCGAAGTATATCTGCTTGGACAACTTTATGGAAACCTGTATAGCCAAATGCGATTCCTGACCTTGATAGTCCCAAAGCTCGTTAATTTTCCGTTCCAATTCAGACGTTGCATTCAATTGCGCTCTGTTTATACAAAATAAGGTGGGATGTCTTGAGTAATATCCCAATATACAGTCATGCAAAACTGAGTTCCTCTTTAACATGTCACAAACGATCTATGCCATCCGCAAGGGAACCTCAAATCTCCTCTCATACGTGGATCCTGGGTTCCTACCGAAATCTTTTTTACCGAATTCCTATCCCACAATGCACCAACGATGTACGAGTAGATTATGCATCACCCATGCACGCTCGCGGTTTTTAGTGCCCTCCTTTAAACTATGCGCACATTTTGTGGCGTAAAAAAATCAAGGCAATCAAAGAGTACCGTTACTGGTAAAATCTCTGTACAGCCAAACGGTTTTTTGCACAGTTTTGACATAAAATGACCGTTGACACAAAACACCATAGAATATATATGCGCTATTTATTTTCTCCTACTCGTACAATCGTTGTGCATGTGGGATAATGAATATCGTTAGAACATGATTTCCGGTAGGACCCGGATCCACGTATGAAATAACTTATACGTCCCAATCGCAAAACAAAGCAATTTACAATTGAATTTACTTTGTTCGGATCTCCAATTTTCCGCAGGCTCAAAATCCGCGTTTGGATCCTCGATCTCACTCGATCCTCAACTGCCAATTATTCAAGATCTGTACGGTAAACTTTGGTAGAAAGGAGAATATGGTAAGGAGGAAAAAAAGCAGTGGAGACAAATGCCATATCAACACAAAGGAGTGATAGGGAGAAATTTTAAAAATATTAAATAAAAACAATATCCCAATTTCTGCATATATTAGGAAAGGGTCATAGAATAACAAATTCAAAAATACTCCCGGTCCCCGACCACGAGTGTCGTCTGCCTGTCGCGGTTTGTGAATGGGGCCAAAGGTCACAATGAGGTCACAAAGGTTCACACGCGGTCACGAACATGTCTCCCACCCCGACCCTTCCCTTCCACCAGTTACATCATTGTAGCCATTACAGAACACCACACTGTATTCACTAATTAAGGGTTCACATTTTGACCCCCCAAGGGTGACATGAGGTCACCAACATGTCATCCACCCCCCGCCCTTCCTTTCCACAGTTACAACATCATCGTAGCCCTTACGGAACTCAGGTTGACGGCATGCAATATACTTAGGGTTAACATTTTGACACACAGACACAAGATACACAGACACACAGACCAATACGACGGCCCAGAGTAATCCCTATGTGCTTCTTCTGCATTCTTGCATACGACACAAAAATAAATCAGCGGTTAAAAATTACGCAGGCTCATATGACCACCCCATTCAATAAATTGGCAAAAATTGGTATTTTGAGAAATTAATCTATTTGACCAATGCGGAGGTCGATAAATTTATGATCATATACGCTTCTGTGATTTTTATTTTTAATTTAAGAAGAATCACACAAAAAGTTTTGAATTCATTGCTAAGGCATTTTCGCGATTATTAGCAGCAGCACTTACACTTTTCGTTGTTATGTGGGATTCCAGTGGATGGCCTTAATGCAATCTGATATCGACTATTTTAAGAAAAACTAAGATTATCACTATATAAAAACACATTATGAGGCAGAACTTCCATGCTAATAATCACAATTTAGTTCGTTTAATATTTGGCCGAAAGCCTTTAAAACAACTGGGTAATTCTTTAATTAATCTATTTGTGAGAAACGCGAATGTCGACAATTTTAAGTGTAAAGAAATCACAAAAGCGATGTTAACTTCCATTATTAAGGGAGTTGTTGAGATTTAACAGCATAAATTATCTCTTCCTCTGTATTAATAGAGGAGTTCACCAGGGTGGCCTTCACAGCTTCACTGATCGCCTACATATATTTTTAAAGCAGAAAGCACTGATAAAAACGCATTATGAGGCGGAACTTCGATGCTCCTTAACCACAACTTTTTTTCTTTTTCATTAAATTTTTGAAAAGCATTAAAGCAATAGTATGTTTGGAAATTATCTTTTTGTGAATGTGACGGGTGTATAATGTAATTATTTTGAACAGGAGGTGAGCATATAATCTGCATTATTGATACCAGAGCCGGATAACAATCCAAATAATCTCAAGGAAATGGCCCATACCACCACATGGGTGTCTGTACATATAATTAAATACGATTTGCATTGATGTGCATATCTTGAAAACATAGCAATTAAATTTGCTTTCAATGTGCCTTTTGTTCAGGAGGCGAATAACCTCAATCAATTAATCAACAATCTACAATGCTTATATGATTATTGGTGTGTTTCAAGCGTTGACCGTCTGTGAACTGCTCGATGAATATAAGTTCACACCGAGAACTGGCGAGACATGGCCTCACAAATAAACAAATCACACATACCAAAAAATGTATAATCTCGTGTGACAACCAGTGTAAAACATTGTATTGAAGAAATGCTTTATAGACGAACACTATACCTCCTCCTGTTAATGGAAACCCAGGTTTGAGAAAGTCAAAACATGAAAGTTTACTCTCCTATTATCATGATTATTAGATAACCTTATTTTGTAGCACGTGTGGCCATATTGAAAAGCGCAGGACTCTTGATCGTTAGGGTTGTGAGTTTCGATCCCCGCCGTGACCAACGTGTTGTGTCCTGGGTCAAGCGCTTGTTTTCAAGTTATGCAATTCGCTTTCTCGAGAAAGCGAGTTCGTTTGAACTTAGAACTAAGTAGATGGGATACAGAAAACCGCAACATACAGGGTGTCCAAAAAATGTTTGCGCAAGCAGGTACACTTCTTCACACGGGATACTAATTCAACCACCCCTTGTCCTATATTAAGTGTTAAAAATTGACATGGACACAAACTGTCTACGGAAACCGGAGATATTACCGATTATTAAAGCTGTCTGTTTCCCCATTAAACTGGATTACACAGTTAAACACAATCTCTGGGGTTGCATATGTCAGATTGTAGCCATGTTGCAAATGATTATACACACAGGTATAACGTATATGCACCGCGAAAAGTAAATCCCAAGTTAAGTAAGTTGGGCACTCGAATTATATCTGCTTTGCACAACTTTTTCTTGGACACCCTGTTAGCAAATGGGATTCCTTTACTTTCATAGTCACAAGGCTCCGTTAATTCCGTGCATTCAGACGTTTGCAATCAATTGGCGCTTCTTTTGATACAAAATAAGGTGGAGTCTTGGATTAATATCCAATATCATTCAGGCAACTGAGTTCCTTCCTATTTACATGTCCCAAACTAGTCTATGCCATCCGCATAGAACCTCTCAAATCCCGCAATTGAATAAACGTTACTCCCATCGCAGAACAAAGCAATTTACAATTGAATTTAACTTTGTTTGGGCTCTTCAATGTTTTCCGCCGCATGGCTCAAAATCTCGTTTAGGATCCTCGAACTCAACTGCCATGTAATCAAATCTGTACGGCAAAACTTTGGTAGAAAGAGAAATGGTAAAAAGAGGGCAAAAACGAGTGAGACAGAATATAAAAAACCTACAGAGAGGTGATATGGAGGAATTGAAAAGAAATTAAAACTAGGAGTGGAGAGAGAATAGTGATAAGGATAATATGCATTGGCCCTGAACGCCCCCACATCTATAAGCTAGTGCTTTGCCGGCAGATTATCAAAGTGAATCAACTCTACCTGATATACCGTCGTGTAAATAAGTTTAACATAAAACATGCAGTGTCGGGATTTTATAAGTAAAAACGTTACGTGAAACTCCGTGCATAATCGGACGGGTATGATATTGATATTGGGTTTCACTCCCCGCCATGCAAAGACTAGGCCTTTGTGCCATTACAAAACATATTGTGACCATGATACAAAGTTACTGTACCAGATCGGCTGACTGGAAACTGATGTATTCAGTTTTACAAATGTCTGTTAATGATTGAGGACGCCTGCTATATTATTGGCCAGGATGTCAAATCCGTTTTTTGCGCTAATCCCTTTAATACCAGTTGGTCCTTTTTTAATGACCAATAAAACTTAGTTGTGTTCTGTGTGGTCATGCGATTAAGATGATATTTCTCCATGCATGTAACGAATGTATTTTGCAGTGTTAAAGGTGATCAAATAACAACGTTTAATGAAATAAAGGCTGTGTTTTCATTCTGATACTTGAATTGAAACATCCATCAATCTCAGATGTGAAATAATGTATTGTAGGTCAACATGTATTTTAAAATCTAACATTACTATTATTGTATGAATATCATCAACTTTTTTCACTTCTTGCCGTTAAAATAATTCCTCTTACTCTCACGTAATGGACAGACCTAAACCTTTTACTGAGGTCTCACTTATTTTGAAATCTTCTATAAAATAACCCGGAGTATATTCACTACACTTATTTTACAACAATTGGCCAATGTCTAGAATAGTTCTTAATTTTCCTCTGATTTGCCACCTTTATTACCGTATCTCTGATTGGCTAATTTTATAATATAGCATTATATCCACCTCAAGGAACAATCAATAGATATTACTAACATGTCCGTACAAAACTTTGAAGCATTTCTTATCAGTCTCTAATTGGTTTTAAATATGTTTCTATTTCCAATGAACAACCAATTCAATCGGCCGGGAAATCTCGGTGGGGGGGGTTCAATCCATGTTTGCAAATACCACCTGTGACTGCTACATACAGAAGGTCTTAAGATTCAAGGAGCGATTACAAGACATCCTAATTTTTGTCATATGCAGAGGTTTCACATAAACACGCAATAGATTTCTACCCGTGCCACAGAAATTTCTTAAAGTCTTAAATGTTAACAACTGGGTATTTGAGCTAAATTAATCTATTTGAGAATGCGGAGGTCGACAATTTATGATCATAACGCTTTCTGTGCATTTCTTGTTAATTTAAAAAAACATCACAAAAGTGAAGTTGAATTCACTGCTAAGGCATATTAAGAGTTGATTAATCAGCCGCAATTGCCATTTTCGGTTGGTATTGTGGGAGTGCACCTGGATGGCTTTAATTGCATCTGTGATCGACTATTTTAAGAAAAACTACGAGCGGCACTGATATAAAAGCACAGAGCAGAACTACAGTGCTCGTAAGCACATGTTAGTTTGTCGTTTAAATAATTTGCTGAAAGCGTTTAAAGCAATGGGTATTGATTAAAAATAAATTTATTTTGAGAAGGCCGACATTTTACGTTTCCAAAGAAACCACAAAAGCGATGTTATCTTCATTAATTAAGGGAGTTTTGCGAGAGTTATAGCAGCATCAATTATATTTGTTTGTGTAATTATAGTAGATTTCCAAAATAGTGAGACCTCATTAAAAGGTTTAAGTCTTTCCATTCACCGTGAAGGTAAGAGGAATTATTTTATTAGTCAGCAGGTAAAAAGGTTTTATAATACTCATACAATGTATACAAGATAAGAGTCTAGTAAATAATGTTGACCTAAACTACATTATTTCACTTTTCAATTGAAGTATCAGATGAACACCACATTATTCATTTAAGGAAGGCCGACTCAGAGCTTTTCCCAATGAGGGCGCCCTCCAATTTTCAAACAAATTGTGTTTTTTTGTTTGCATGTACATAATGCTGTCCATATGCTAATCAACTGGCTGTGACATAGCTAAGGCTCAATCGAAGTTCCTTTGTATAGAAATCCTCATCTTTTGTTTAAAATTCCGGATCGCGAATTTGTTATACACAGTATCTTATGCAACCTTTATCCATAAATGTTTACTGCATCAACGAAAAATCCATTCATCTCTCAAACTTGTTTGGAATTGAGCATTCTAGTGGACTATCTTTGTTACTGTTGACTATTTTTTAATTAATAATTTAAAAAATTATTCCGAAATCTCTGAGTCCGACTTTAAACGTTGTTATATTGATCATGCTTACGTTTGACACTTGCAAAATATCATTCCTTACACAGCATTGACAAAATCATGCATTCGTAATTATCACACATAACAAACGAAGTTTTTATTTGGCCATTAAAATGGGCCACTTTGCATTAACTAGATTAGACAAAGAGGATTGCACGATCCCAGCCAACATGGCATAAGTCCTTCTACATTTGAACTGATCATCAGTTTCCAATAGCCGATTTATGTACAGGGGATCTTTGTACTACTGTACACATATTCTTGTAATAAAATGGCAAACAAAGGTCCCTGGTCTCCCGCTTGGCCGGAGTTTTGGCCCTATATCAAATTCCCCTCATCGAATATGTATGGAGTCTCACTTATTTGAAATCATACTATATGGGAGTTCACCAAGGTGCCTTCAACAGCTAGTCTTCTTCGTAATGGCCTCATGTATTATACGAGATCTAGAGAATACACTGAAATAAAACCATTATGAGTCTGAGCGTCCGATCGCCTAACCACGTATTTGGTGTGTTTCATTAATGGTTTGAAAGCTTTAAAAGCAAAATATAGTTTGAAAATTATCTTTTTTTTTGTTAATGTGAAGGTGTAATAATGGAATTATATTGCCCGGAGGTGAGCATATAAACAACCTGAAATTACACTGCAATAGTAAATTGCGACTTAACACCATCAAAATGGATTTTTTTGACAACCAAAAAAAAAAAACAGTTAACACGTATGTACATTGGTGACAATCGTCTCTTTCACCGGTATTTGAGAGCACTGCGCTTAAGTAGGTCCGTTGACTACGTTTGGAATACAATAAAATACCCTGACAGAAGTGGTTTGTCTGTTTTTTGGAGTGTACATTTACAAATGTTTTAAATTCCGTTGTAGATCAGACAAAGTTGTCCTATGATCAAGGAAAACAGTGAGAGAGATAGCAGTAGAGAGTAAAATGCGGCAGACTCTTGAATAACAAAGATTGGGAACCACATAATGAAAAAATAACCAAAATAACGTGGAAAAGAAACTAAAAACAACACATTTTCGTTGGAGCAACGAGAGTGGAATAGAGAAATAGACTTGGGGGGGTGGATGGGTGAGACCGATCCCCTTGCTATGAGGTTTAGCGGTAAAAACGTTCTCACAAATTGTGGCTCATTTTGTAAACATGTTTAAATCCTGAGCACACGGTGGCTTGTTCTCGTGCCATTTGGTACTAGGTGTGTAGTCTAAATGTCTTTTGTAAGATGATGATTAAGATAAGGTAAGATAAGAGTTGGTGTGTTCAATGTTAATGTCTGAATAAAAATATAGGCTATAGTTATAATAGTGTTCTGTTCTTTCCCACCCATGCAATTCTTTCCAATACCATTTTTTTCACAGGTTTGCACGGAGTTTGAAGTGACATGAACTGTTAATTCACAGTTTTGCCAACCAAACTTTCTTACCCCCCCCCCCCCCCCCCCCCCCCCCCTCTCTTTCATTTGCTCTTTCGTCTTACTCCCTTTTCTAAATAATGATGAAACATACTCATCCCCAGGCGGATTTAGGGGGGGGGCGCACCCGGCGCCCCCCCTTTTTTTGCCGAGCAAGGCGCCGGGCGCCTTGTAGATGTAGAAAAATGCCTTTTGCCGCATAGGGCGCCGCCCTGTATACTAGGAAAATTAACTTTTGTGTTTGTGGCACCCCTTGCCGACACATTTGTAAAATTTTCCGGCTCGCTGCGCTTGCCGGGTTATACCCCACTTTTTTTCACTGGTTTTAAAATTCCTGAAAGAGCAGGGTGGGGGGGTACGCTTCTTTGTTTGATGTTGTTTTGTTGAACTACTGTGCTTTCAAAAGAACTATAGGCGAGTCGGCCCTCCACCCCCCGCCGCCCCTTCACAACGAATTTTCGAACCAAGCGAGCGAAGCGAGGCGGAAAATTTTAAAAAAAGCGAATGTGACTGACCCCCTATTGAGAATTCCTTGGATTCCGCCCCTGCATTCATGCGTTAATTGCCACACAATATAGAAGGTACAAGATTTATTTGCGAAAGAGGATAGGTAGTTGTGCGTTACACGTTATGAACAAATTTCTGAATCGGGGTAACGATATCACCTGAAATATTTGAACTCCGTGGCGTTATAACCATGGTCAATATTTCCCATTTCTATAACCTCTGCTGCCGCATATTGAAAATGCAGCCATCTCATTGGTCAGTTTTGCTGCCCATTATTCTGCCAATAATGGGTCCGCCATTCATTTTCTCATTAATCACGCTGGTTTCGTAATAGAATAAATAAAGGGTTTCCAGTATTATTTATGGGCTCATAATTTATCCTCGGCCTGAAAAAAATAAATAATTTTTTTTTTAATTTTTTAGTTTTTTGCTTTTTTTAAATCTCAACATAAGATAATTCAAATTTCTTCTTAACTAAAAAGAAGTCTATGTGTATCTACTTGGTCATCTCATATTGGGGAAAGAATGGAGGCGACAACTTATTAATTTCAAGAAATGTTCAACTTACTTAGGCGTTTTTTATTAAACTTATTTGTATTTTAGTAATTTTTAATTCACTGGTTTTTTTTCTCCCCTCGATTTGGTTATAAAACCGAGAAGATGCCCCACCGTCTATTTATTCTTGAACGCATAAACCCCGCAGCCGCGCGCAGTGGCTGTAAGCATCTACAACTAACACGGGGATCCCTCTGCTCATTCAGTCCACGGTAAGGTATTTAGCCGGCTGAACTCTGTTTTTCAGTTTTAGACTAATGGAGCCATCTTTTTCACATTCATGCGGGGACAATTGAATTATAAATTATTAAAGAAGCATATACAGAGTTTGAATCTTAAAAAGGAAGTTTATTATGGGAATAACAGCAATTTTTGGAAAAAATAAAGAATTTGAATGACGTCACGGCATTGATTGGTTTAAGTATTTTGTTTCGGGGGACCCATTCAGTTAAAAATGACGTAACGGTATCCCACATTGGAAAAAACAACCGTTAATCGTCATCGTACGTCGTTTTTTGATCTGTGAGGGAAAAGGTAATTTTGTTACTGTTTAGACATAATATACGGTGTCTTTTGGAAAAAATAATACCCTAAATAATAGCACTTTGGCAGAGGGTCATATGTACAGACCTTGGTTTAAACATAGTCCGGATTTATCCATATCGGTTCGCCCCCGAAGAGCACACTGATATCTGATACCTGACACGCGTCCCTGTACCTTGACACGTGACACCAAACTATTCATCTCGTTAACGATGTTTATAACTACCATACGGCAAAGCAGCACGCATTCTATCTCTGTTTTCAACACATGCGAATCTATCAAGATGTGGACTATACATGTGGGTTCTGTACAGGGAGGGTAGGACACGATCGCTCGATTTGGGCATTGGGGAGTTCCAAACGTAATTTGTGAATTGCTACATGCATTTTTACTATGGCATCTCGGTCCAGTGACATTAAAAAAAATCATCTCTTAACCTTTGTTCAAAAGATCTTCGTAAGATCATGATAAATAGAAAAAAATATGAGTTTCACATCAATCATGGCTTCTGTTAAATTTACCGGTGGCTAACGAAAACTCCAGAACTTCCCCTGCAAAATAATCTCTTCAACCTATACCCTTGAACATACTCGCCATGCCTACAGAGCTATGCTGCTCTTCCCATGCGCACCGATACCACTAATATCAAAACACCTCCATTATAATATATACACCCCAAACCATTGCACTCCTGGAATTTCTAGCTAACGATATGCATCACAGGGTCGCTTTTACAAAAGAGGAAACTTAAGCAACTTACTTGCCTAGCCTTGTCGCCCACAAACGCTACAGTTAAAAGGTTTTGTGGTCGTCCAATTTCAAGCTGTTGCGACGACGTCCAGTATTTATTGATCACTTAATCGCACTGTACGGTAATTCCCCTGATCGTATTCTCCTCTAGATTAAAATCACATAACAAGTGTTTTTTGTATTAAAGTGACTGCCTTTCTCTTCTTTTGCATTATTTTCCTCTTCCTTCTCCTTATCTGTATGTATTTTGTTGTTGTTTGACTCTTTTTGTGAACTAACGATGGAATTAAACACTTATTTTTTTCAGTTTTTTAATTTTTTGTTTTTTTCAAAAATTTCAACATTATTTCTTTCATATTAAAGTTTGAAAAAGTATCAAACAAGCAAACCACAACAAACGCTCCACACTTTTCATGGCATTAATCAACTAACGGAACGTAATGTCCTAACCTCTTGACATGACGACATTCTGAAAATGATTCATTTTGCATAACGGAGAAAACCCAATACGTGTTTTTCTATTTTCAGTAAAGGCTAAACATACTGTAATTTCAGGGGAAAAATAAACAGAGGATATTTATTAACCCTCGTCTATCAAAGTGTTTGGTTACCACCTTTTCTAGTTGTTGTTGTGCTTCTTTGGTGTTTGTTTGTTTGTGTTTGTTTTGTTTTGTTTGTGCGGGTTTTTTGCGTTATCTAAACCCCTTTTCTGGTGCCAAACGAACGTACTGGTTTTTTTGACATTTCGCTCCCCCGTTTTCCAAAAAAAAAAAAATAAATAAAAAAAAAAAAAAAAAAAAAAAAAACACTCACAGGTATATGTAGGGCACAGGGTGATCCCAAGTGATGGATAGTGGGTGGCCCCACTACCCCAACACGCCTAGTACAACTTGAGAATATCACTGACACTACTATGGCCCTACTAACCACTTAAATTACGTCTGACTGATGTTATAAACTGTCAATTCCATATACACATGGTTGTAAAATACGCAAACATTATACATTTTCAAGCGGTGTTGGCTCTAAATGATGACAAAATGACTCTCTTGTTTACATAAAGACTTTAAATTTATTTTAAAATAATGTTTTTGGTCATGCAAAAATGTTAATCCAATTTTCAACCTATCTGCAGTATATTCTTTCTTGCCTGACCTTATGTCATAGTGACGTCATAATAGAATAAGTTGTACTTTATTTTGGAAACCAGTGGAAATGACTTCAAAACCCCACCGTCGTTCCATTTGCGGGGTGGTGTTTTTGACTCGCTTGCCATTGTTTGGAACAAAGGAACGTACTTCACACGCACAGAACCGGGCGGGACCCGCTACTCCACCAGCGGAGAGCTTTAAGCCACCCTGACTATCTATCTGCATCCCCTCCTTTGGTTGCTGAAAATGGCTCAAATAAACAAGGATTTATGTAATGAATAGGGAGTAGCAGAAATAGAGAGCTGGGGTGAGGTAGGAGATAGGGGAGAGGGTGAAGGGGGGGTCGCATATTACTTTACTTCTTATGTATACATTTCATCTATCTTTTTAATATTACCAATAATCTGCAATGGCCGTACATTTTCGACACGAGGAATTTCAGAAGTGACTATTCCATTAATATCATTTTTAGTTCATGAGCCCATAACCGAATCCCGGCAACCCCCCGGGGATTTTTTGGAGCCACTATTTTTGGAAACCTTATCATATAGCTATCAAAATCATGTTGTCTCCAAATCCCTATCCTGGGGTAAAGAGTGAGGGCGCTTTTTTTTTTTTTTGTTCAAATGG
>JAMKCH010037672.1:0-14122 GCA_023653785.1 Ophioderma brevispina | reverse complement strand
CAGATAGCATTCATTGATGTTTTAGATAAGAGAAGCCTGACCTTTACACTGGACACCACTATCTATTGCAATGAAGGACCCACTCTGTCAAATTACCTCAATTTTGACTCTCATCACCAGGGTCAGCCAAAAGCACTACTCCAACGGTAGTGCGTCCGAGAGACAGTGAGTCAACTGTGAGATGGATGTATGGGTATATTCATCTCAGTTTCAAAGAGCCAGACAGTGGATGGTGAATGTGAAGAGGCTCACGTCCAACAAGCTTTGAAACTGAACTCTTCAAAGTTTGTCCATGGCTCAACCTTCACAAGCACCAATGATCCAAAACTCCCAAACGCTTGTAGTTATTCTACACACCTGTTGCCTTTAGGCATTTATATAAATAGGGCCCTCTGTTCGCCTGACTGTATAACCATATATATGAATTAATTAATTACTATCACAGTGTTAGATGTGTTGGGCGCTACGATAAAGAATTCAGTTTGGTGATTGATGTCATTTGCTCATCGCAAATACTCTTAAATATAAATTTTTTTTTTTTTTAATTTTTTAGGTTTTTTCTTTTTTTTTTTTTTCTTTTTTTTTTTTCTTTTTTTTTTTTTTTTTTTTTTTTTTTTCTTTTTTTTTCTTTTTCTTTTTTAATCAATCTAGGATAGCTTCCAAACATTCCCGGCCCACACAAACTGGTAATGATAGAGGAGGAGGCAAAAAGCAGGCAAAAAACGGAGGGTGCTACAAAAATGTTTTTTTCCTATGGATTGAAAAGGTGTGATCTACCGTAATCTGTACTGCTGAGGTCTATTACACAGAGTTATTCAGAAGAAGAATACGTGTGTGTTCAAGACTACTAATACGCTACGACAACAACTAGTGTGCACCATAATGACCATCTACTCTATTCCTCGTGAATCATGTGAAAATTTACATGGTGAAACCGGAAGAGAAACGATGAGCACCGATGTGTGCTATCATGGTGGCCTTCCAAAGTCCGTTGGTCCCTCATCTATTCTAGACAGCGGTTTTCAGATAAGAAGAGCTGAAAAAGTGCAAATACTTTCAGGCCGATCCTATTTGACTTGACAAGGCATCTCAATGGCTGGCCTGTGTCATCTAGCATAATTCATGCACATCTGTTGGCCACGCACTTCATAACAAAAAACGCACTTTGTAACTAAATGTTATTGAACTGCGTTAAGCCATCTTGTGACAGAACAAAAAAGGGACAACCTCGACTCCACTTGTAACAAAATTAAAAAGTGATGAAATATTCAAAGCTCTACATTAAGGAACATTCGCCCCCCACGTAAAAATATTAAACGAACTGCGTTAAAATTAATCTCTTTGTGACAGAACCAAAAAGGACAACTCGACGCAACTTTGTAACAAAATTAAATTTTGATAATGCAATCTTCAGCTCTACATTATAAAGAACACTAACGAACCCATATCAACTTCACCCCAATACCATGTCATAGCAAATCGACTCATATTGTGCGTCTCAGTATTATTACTTGGGCCGTATACAACTCGTCATAACAACTCACCCATACCCTTATTAATGTGCAACTCTCCCAATATAATCTAGCCGATACCAACTAAGCCAAGTTTACCTCGCCCATTGCAACACTCGTATCAAAATCTTTCCATGCTTCACTTCAATCGCTCTATATTAAACTTCGCCAAGATCAAAATCGCCGAAATTTAAACTCTTCCCATTAAATCGCCGATTCCAACTCGTCCAATTATCACCGCCCATATCGAATCGGCTCTTATCAATTCGCCTTATTAAAACGTCCCCATTTTTTTCAACTCGGACAATCATGGACTATCCACATTTATCTCAACACCTATCACGTGGCCCAATATCACTTCGCCACCTTCATTCAGCCAACTCTTAATTTGAAATTTATCAAATATCTTCCGAAGACCATATAACGTCAGCAACCCACTCTGTTACCGAAATGTTACAAAGGTTTTTGTAAGCTACTACTACTGCTGCATGCTCATGCGGTAGTACCACGACCACACATTGTAAATGAATCTTGATAAACCTTTTGAATTTAGGAGTATTCGTAAGGACAAGATTCAACCAGAGACTTCAACTCAACTCAACTCATATCCAACTCGCCCTACCCTTAAACAACCTAAAATTACTTTAAATTAATCTATTTATGACGATTAAGTTCAGCAACACATATGTCAACCAATTAATATTACAAAGCGAGTATTAAACTGCTTTTGTTACTGCCCCATATGACAGTAAGAGAATGACACCTTTAAACCACCACTGATAACGAATTCATGATAAATTGTCCCATTATGAACTTCATCCCATTTACTTGCCACTATCAAATCGAACTCACATTGGGACAAAGGTGTGTTACAAAGGCGATAAAAGTGATGCTGCTATCTATATCCCTAAATGCCATTGTTGCCACTTTTTCAAAATTCACGGAGCCTTTTTTACGGTAACAACACAATACCGCTATCTCCTTTTTTTGCGGTGTGGTCAAAGTGGCTGGCATTCCATCAAGGTACCCTCCAAATATTAAATGGCAAGATGTTTTTAAATACAGCTCAAGAATGTCGTATCAATAGTCCCTAGAGGAAAATGTGAAGATCACCGCATAAAGTTGAGGTTGGGAGGTAGCGGTATTTTGGTAAACATTTTTAATTTATAACGTGGGCTGGATCAGGCGGGGCACGTGGTATGGGTTGATTTTGATTGAATGAATCCATCTACGGAATTGTTCTAAATCGTAATGTTTTCAAAATGAGGATTTTTTATAGACTTCTTATTGTATTACTTAGGTTGAAGTTATTTACTGTCACGAGACAGCAGCTAAATTAACGCGCTTTGTAACAATTTGTTACAAAGTGGGTTGAAGCTGCCCTTTTAAAGAACACACCTTAAACTACTTTGTTAACAATTTTGTTACAAATGGTGGGTGGTGAGGTAACATACATCAGGTGAAGATATTTAAAGTATTTTTAAGTTGTGATTGGGTGAGTTAACAATAACTGTAGAAGGGTTACTGCTAGGGGCCCCATTTGCTTTTCGGTTGTGTATTTTAACGCGATATATTTTGCTTATTTTTTGGTTTTTGTCTATGTTTAGTTGCCTTGAATTGCCGCCAAAAAGAAAAAAATCACCATAGGCGCACGTTTTGCGTTAATTAGTCGGGCCTAGGAACTCTTCCCCGGAAGGCCCGTGACAAAAATGCGAAAAAAAAAATATAGAGTTACCGTGATTCTGATTTGTATTAATGCATCACCTAGTTACATAAACGAAAAACCAAACAACAAAATCTTTGAAAGAAGAACATTATATACCTGGTAACCTCCAAATATATGAAATAGCAAGATTTTTAAAATTTTCTTTTTGTTAGTGTGTTCATGCATGCTACTGCCATATAGAACAGCAGCAGATTATGCCTTTGTAAAAAAAATGTTACAAATTGGATGCTGAGGTACAACGCCATGGGAAGAATGTAAAGTATTTTGAAGTTGTAAATGGGTGAGTTAACACTTACGTGCATAAAGGGCCATTGTTTTTGCTCTCGGCAGTGTATTGTACGCTGGCAATATATTATGAAAATCAGAATCTTTTTTCTTTTTGTCATGGACACGGGCATAAGGGGGTCTAGACCCACGGTAATTACGCAAATACGACGCGATGGATTTGAATGTTGCCTCAATGCAAGCGAAACTTAATATATACAAATACAAACACATATATAATCGAAATATATTGCAGCGTTAAAATACGGGGCCCGAAATACAAAAATGGGCCCTTAGGAAGGACTCCGTATGCAGTTAATTGTTAATTAGCCCACTTTACAAGTTAAAATACATGAAAACTCTTCCCAATGACGATTTTTTTTTTTTCAAAACCACTTTGTAACAAAATTGTTCAAATGTGCGTGAAAAAATATTTAAATGGGGAACAACGCAAAGAACTTTGTAACAAACTGGTTAGGCTGCTGCTGTGATGTCTTTATGGCGTAAATATAACTTCACTACACTAAGTAACACGCGATCGAGGAATTATATAAAAATATTTATGAATTAAAATGTTTTAAAATAACCTCCAATGACAACATGATTTCAGCAACCCACGTTGTAATAAATTTGTTATAAATGGTTGAGCTCGACTGGTCTAATACGGCAAGAGAGTAGGGAGAACGCCATACACACTAACCAAAATCGCTCCATTACCAACTTGCCCCATTCTTAGCGAGCCCCATTTCAACAAACTATATCAAAATCTCCCCTACATATTCAGACAATTTACACATATTAAAAATACTAAATTAATCTGCCCATTACGATATAAATTTAGAAACCCACTTGTAACAAAATTGTTACAAATTGCGTAAGCGGCTGCTTCAAGTTATGGCAGTAAGGGATAACTTCAACACGCTCACAAAATAGACAAAGTGTTAAAAATAATTGAATGTAAAAATAATAAAAATTATTTTATTTACCATAGGTTCCTACAGTGAACTGCGATATGATGAATATAAATATAAAGTTATATTTCCAAATTTGATTACTTATTCGTTTATGTTGTAACTAGATGTATGCATTATAAAACACCCAATCAGAGTAATTCTCAAGTATTATTGTTGTTTGTTTCTTTTATTTTTGTCATGGGCATTTCCGGGGGAGCTCCCTAGACCCATGCTAACCGCCCCCAAAAAAAAAATCCAAAATGGGCCCCTAGCAGGATCCCCTTATGCAGTAAAGGTTAATCGCCAATTACAATTTAAATTACTTTAAATATCTTCCAATGTCCATGTACCTCACGACCCAATTTGGGCAAACTTGCCTACAGAGTGCGTTATTTTTTTAAAAGGGACAACTTTAACCAATTTTAACAAAATGGTTACAAAGTGAGTTAAGCTGCTGCTGTTCTACATGACAGTAAGGAATAACTTGAACACACAAACAAAAGAGAAAAAGAGAAAAATTTTTGAAATTGAAAAAAATCTCTGAATTCATATTTCTTTTTCTAAGTTTACCATAGGTTTCTTCAGTGAACTGCGATATGATGAATAATATAAAATAGATTTTGCAAGGATTTTTCTATTGCTCATTTACTTGTTGTGTCAATAGGTGTATGCATTATTAATGAAAAAAATCAGATTCATCAACAAATTAATTACTTCTGTTTATATTTTTGTCAATGGCAATTTGGATGGCTTCTAGGGACCCATGCCTGATTAACGCAAAAACGACGCCTATGGATTGCTTATTTTTGCGGCGGCAATGCAAGCAACCCTAAATATATCGCAGTGTTAAAATACGAGAAACCGAAAAGCCAAAAATGACCCCCAGCAGGTCCTTTACTCAGTAAGTTTAACTCAAACCAATTTACAACTTTACACACTTTTAATATCTTCCATGACGATACACCTCGGCAACCCTCTTGTAACCAAATTGTTACAAAGTGCGTTAATTTTTTTAAAGGGACAGCTCAACTCACTTTGTAGCAAAATCGTTACAAAGTGGGTTGAAATTGTCCCTAAAAGTGGATAACGCACTTTCTAACACTTTTGTTTACACAGTGGGTTGTTGAGGTTATCGCCATGGGATTTTGAAGTATTTTTAAGTTGTAAGTGGGCTGAGTTAACACCTCAACTGCATGAGGGGCTCTATGGGCCTTTTTTCCTTTTTTCGTCGCGTATTTTAACCCTGGCAAAATATTTGAAATGTCCATTAAATCCTATTAAAGATTTTTCAATATTTTATGTGTTGATTTATCTCTTACTGCCAATAAAGAAGCGCCAGCAGCTTATCGCACTTTGTAACATTTGTTACAAAGTGAGTTGAAGTTACAAATTCTTCTACCCGTCACGTTGTAACATTTTTTATTACAAGGGGGCATTTTTGTCTTTGTCGTAATGAGTTTTATTTTTAACGCTCCAATATTTTGGTTTTATATATTTTTTTGAATTTGTCTGTCTTTGCAGCAATATAATATTAATAATAAAACTCTAACAGTGGAATAGGGGGACATTTTAATTATTCATAGTGATAATGAATTTATTTCTTATATAATTAATAATATTCATATCCTTATCCGTTGTTATTCTAGGGTTCTCGCTTCATTTGCATATATTAATATTCATATCCTTTGTTATTAAAAACTGAATAAACCGCAATACAAAGGAAGACGTTAGGGGAACGATATTTCGCCTAAGAGCGGTCTGAAAGTGATAACAAAGCCATTTCGCCCTACGTAGGGAATAGCATCATAATAATAGAATTGTAATAATATAGATAGCATAATAATAGAGATTTTCATATGCATATACCTAGTGGCATAAAGTAATAAACAATCGAAAAAAATGGAAAGTATAGGTAACCCATTGGTGCCAAAATCTACCTGTTTATGGCCTCAAATTAGTTCTATTGATGCAAATTTAAATACTTTAAATAATTTAAGATATTTTCTCATCATAATTGATTGTGTTAATTATACTGCTGGTTAAACTATATTGCTGGTTTATTTTTTTTCCAAAAAAAAATGGTGTTCACTAAATTTTGTATTATAGTAATAGGGCCTCCTTATTCATAGATAACTCGTCTTGTATGCTATGCTTAAACAAAGTGAAGTAATAAATGAGAATTTAGTTTTCATTTTGGTAGGTATCACCAGCTATAAACACTACCCCTCCTGTGTATGAAAAGCCTATAATAACATCATTTGATCCAAGATCTAAATTGTATTTTTTGAAGAGATTTTGGATGTGTTATTGTTGATGTTGGGCCTTGTAATGGTAAAAAACTGTATAATTGTAAGAAAGATATCCGTATCACCAGCAAAACATTCTTGTAAATCCTGTAAGAAGTATTATCATATAGATGGTTTTTCCTGGACTTTATGCAGCCTATGATTGGTTTGTTTAAATGTAATGGGGAGCGATTTCATTTCAACCTTATATTGATTGACGACGCGTTATTTTTGCATTACATTCATTTTGAAAAATCGATTTGGAACCAGCCGGCGGTTAGCATAAATCAGTTTAAGCTCGAACACGGTGTGCCAGTTTGCTCGTTGCTCGTGTTAACCAACCATCCGGCGTCTAGGTGTGACGTTGTGCTTTGTTTGGCTTGTTTTTATTTATGCCCGTTAGCGCCAGTTCTCAACAGAAGGCTAATAACAGGGCAGGACGTCCACCAAGATCTGTCACTCAAGCTTAACTTTAAAGGTTTATAAACAGTCGCCTTCATCACAGTACGACCCTGATCACATGCATCTAACAAATCGATGCTGATCTGTGTCCGATCAATCCGATGCGATTGCCCGTTTCAGACCCATATGGTTGTATATGTAAGCCCTTGGTACCACATGGCAGGCACGAAGTTGACGTCTTGAATCTGATATCTGTTTACCAAAACCGAGAGATGTCCGTGTTTTTTTTTTTTCAACGGGGCTTTATTTGGTTTATTTTATTACTAAATTAAAAATATTTTTATGTACTGTTAAAACCTTCTTATTTTTTTTTATATTCATTTATCAAGTTTAAGGATCTTTTTGCAGTTACATTTGTTTATTTATATTAGTGCCATTAATATATTCCCATAGCTATTTTATTTTTTTGTTTTTTTTTTCCGATAGGGCCTACTATTTATTGTCCCTTAAAAATTGTTGTTAGTTGCAGAATTTTGCATAACTTTACGCACCTTTCCTGGTATTTTTTCAAATGAAAACCTTGATTTTTACATTTATTAAGAACAAAAAAATTATTACTTTTTACCTTGTAGTTCTTAGCACACACTTTTGCGATTTCAGTTACTTACTTACTTGCCATATGGTCAATCGGAGAGGGACTTTTAATGAATTGTGGAGTTCAGTAATAATAACCATAGTAACGACCCTATCGTTATCGGGAGTGATAGGGGCACAAGGTCAGGGATAAGCAACTAAAGGACACCGCTTATCGTAATCAATACACGGTGTCACCTCACGATCGAATCGATTTGTAACAGAACAAGCTCTAACAATAGAAACCAAAGCTTGATTGACAGGGACGTCCACCCTGCGTTAAAGCCTTCGTGGTCTTCCCTTGCTTCCAATCTCAACCGTTTGTGCCTGTCAAAGTTTATCCCTCCACCCGCCTATCTGCATTTAATTCTTTTATGCATATTTACTCGTTCTTTAGGCTCACCTACAAGTGAGCTTTAGCCACTCTCTGAGTCTCAGAATTCTTAGCTATTTCGGCTGTATTATCTTGTTGCCGTATCCCGCGAACCTATATCAACAATTCATTCTATTTGTGGCCTGCTCGTCTGTAAATTCATTTTGGCTGTTAGGTTCAATTTGTATTTTTTCTCTTTCATGTCTGTTTCAGCGATGTTGTAATTAATCACTCGTTCTCTAGGCTTCATCCACTTTCAAGCTTTAGCTGACCTTTGTGTTTAGAATTCTTGCTATTCCGGCGACTATTTGTTGTTGATCTGCCGCAAATATTCCCGCACCTGTTATCTTTTGTCGCATGTTCCTCTCCACTGTTATGGCTGTGCAAGTGGCAATTATGTCATTTTTAAACACGTCGTCTCGTATCAGAAATGTAATTGATATGCTCTCAACTATGTTCCAGCTGTAATTTGTCGCTTAATCTACCTGCCAAATGCAATTCCCTTCCCTTCTGGCTGATATTAAGTGAACCATTTCAAAACATTCTCTTTTTTCAAGTATTTAATTTAACAATCCTGGTGCCTTTGGGCCTAACTACTATTATAATGTGCTTCTGCCGTGTGTTAATACCTCCTCCTTTTTTGGTGTGAATTGAGATTAAGTGCTACTGCTATATGCCATACTGCCTCTAAATAAAGATTGATTTGGTATGATAATTTACCAGGCTGTTTCTGGCATGTAAAATGTTGCTGATCATTAATGTGAAGAGATTATAAGATTTAAGTACATTGTGCAAATAATATTGTGTTAATTGCCTATTGATGTGTTAACTTTCCAATCCATGTAATTTGCAGTGATCAAAATGATTTAGAGGTTGACTTTCTGCTCATCTAGGAAAATGAACACTGTGTTTTAAATTAACTACTGATGTGTTTGGGAGCTTTCCCTCATCATGTAGAGATGTGGCGTTCCGCTCATCCTATAAATGAATGCGTATAATAAAATTGCTGAATAACTATTGATGTGTTAGCTTTACGCTCATCATGTAGAGAGGTGGCTTTCCGCCTAATCTTATAAAATTTAATGCTTATATAACAATGCTGAGATAATCTCTTAAATTGAATCGCTTTAAATAATGCTGTGGTAATCTTTAAATGGTTTGGCTTGCCGTGGCCATCTTGTGATCAATAGACACAAGTGGTAGGCCGTGCCTTTGCATGAAAACTTGCATGAAAAACGGCGAGAAAGGCCGCTACCTATTTGCCTCCTTGCCTTTGTCTTTCCCTTAGTCCTTGCCGTGTGAGAGATAACTCACAGCGAATTTATTATAAACAAAATTGCTAAACTTAAAATAAACCCTTTTCTTTATGAAGACATTCTTTAAAACGCCGAACATAAACTAATAATAATTTAGACTATCATTCCCATGGTAAGAAACTCTTGTCTTATTTGTATCAAATAAATGTGATATTAAATACTCTAAACATGGTTTTCGATTATTACCATATAAATTCACGTAGTTT
Organism: Ophioderma brevispina; assembly: GCA_023653785.1. Lineage (NCBI taxonomy): Eukaryota > Metazoa > Echinodermata > Ophiuroidea > Amphilepidida > Ophiodermatidae > Ophioderma > Ophioderma brevispina. Next base: position 4,453 of record JAMKCH010037672.1, on the reverse strand, counting down.
AAACAAAAACCGGATGCCTTCGAACTGTTTCTCAACACTTTAAATCCAGACCCATTTTAAGTTATTGCTGTTGTCTGAAACGTGGTTCAATGAAGATCTTTCTATCGATTTTGTTGGTTATAAACTGGACCTGTTTAATTACTCCCGCAAAGAACCGTAAAAGGGGGGTGTCGCCTGTATGTCCATAATTCTCTCAATGTCAGAAAAGGAGAGACCATTACTTAATCCAGAATGAAACAAGCGAGCATTGATCACAAGGCGAGTCGGTTTTTTTGTAGGAGGATAAATAACCCAAAGGCAAAACAGTTTAATAATTGGTAATATCTACCGTGCCCACGGAACTGACGAGAATGCTTTTAATAATGATCTTGAGCAATTGTGTAACAAAGATTCTAATGAAAACAAGCATGTTTATATCGCTGGTGACTTGAATTTTAATCTTCTAGATGCAAATACTAATAATTATGTATGCATGATGATATGTGTTGTTGCTATCACGCATAATATTTTTCCTCTCATTGATAGGCCGACACGCATCACACCCACTCCGCGCATCCATTCTAGGGACAATATTTTACGAATGTTTTAACTCATAAGATTATTCTGGTATTTTATTACCGAATATTGATCAATGATCCCCCGTCTTCAGTACAAACACACTTGCGTATCAAGACAACAAATCACCACAGCAACATCAGTTCCGATCATATAGCCTAATGCAATATTATTATAGAATAGACAATTAGTGAACTGGGATACTGGTTCACCAGTGAAGATGACACTAATGCAGCATACAAAATTTTTTGTGAATGAATTTGCAATATTTCTAACTCGTGTTTTCCCTGACGCTCTTTGACCGTACGATTATTCCAAAAGCAAGCATACTCCTCGCAAGCCATGGATCTCAATAACCAAATATTAAAATCTAATTAATCGTAAAAAAACTCATGAGAATCTAAACATCTCAACACCTACAATTAATAACAAAAAAACAAAAAACCTTTTTGGGGCACGATACCGTAACACACTAACCTCATTAATAAGAAAAAAGCTAAAAAACCAGTATTTACTGACAAAAATCAATGATTAATACAAACATATTCTCAAACAAAACTGGAACTACTAAATAAACTTATTGGTCGTGAACAAAAGCATACATCTCAAACAACTTGTAATATTAATAATACGAAGAGTTGATCCTAAAATTATTGCCGATTGCTTCAATGATTATTTTACAAAATGTTGGTTCTAATTGTCGAGACAAAATTCATTTGAAACCAATGCCGATTTTCATGACTACTTAAATCGATACAATACCAAGTTAATTCTTTATTTATCTTCCTATGATGCAACCTGACGGTGTAGATATTTGTAAGTTGCTTATTCTGACTCAAAGCCCAGGTTCAGATGGATTAAAGCTTTGTATAATTAAATCTGTTATTGACACTTGCCTCACAATTGTTTATATATTTTAATCTGTCAATTAATAGTGGAGTTTTCCCTAAAAACGACACCATTGCGAAGGTCTTGTTACCTAAATCTTTAAATCTGGTAAATATTGACCATTGGTTGGTAATCTTAGCCCAATATTGTTTTCTACCGGCGTTTAAAAATTTTGAGCGTATTATTTCATGTAAGGCTTTTGTAATTTATTTCTCATAACAACCTTTTACATCACAGACAATTTGGTTTCAGAGATAATTACTCAAAAGATAGGGACGTTTGGAAGCATATAACGAAATTGCAATACTGAGCTAGATCATAACACCTCCATTAAATTAGGGATTTCCTGGAACTATCGAAGGATCGTACCATAAATCATATCCATTCTTCTTGACAAAATTAATGGCATTATTGTGTGAGGGGCATTCGTCGATTGGTTCAGGAGTTATCTTACTGATAGCAAGTCAATAGTGTGTCTTTAAACAGTGTGGAATTACAATTAAAACAATTACATGGGTGTGCCCAACGGCTCAATTCTTGGTCCTTTGCTCTTTTTGCTATACCTTACGAATCACTATAACTCTTCCGATTCAAAGTCTTATCTTTATATATCGCAGATGATACCAAACATAGTCATTTCGCAAACGCAATATTGACCGTCTTGAAAATGTCGTTCATGAAGAGCTTACTAGATATCCAAGTTGGTTTAAATTGTAACAAATATCTCTCAATATATAGCTAAACCAATTCTATTTTGTTTAAAAACCGGCATAGTACACGTAATCTTCCCGATTTGATAGTAAAATTGAAACCATTCCAATTCAAAAAGTAACTCATTCAAAAGTTCTCGGCGTTTAATATTGATCAGGATTCTTGATTGGACGGTACCCATTACGAATTATGAACTAATATATTGTCGAAAATACGGAATTTTGTATATGTTTTAAGCAAACTTAATAGTGATACCTGTTCTCACTTATAAGACACTGTATTACCGTATCTAAAAGTTATTGTGGTATTGCATATGGGGTGACTCTAACAAATTGTAATCTATATAGGATCACACTATATTAATAAAAGGAAAATTATCAGACTATGTACAAACTCCCCATGGCGGGCACATCCCGCACCCTTTGTTTTCATCAATTAAAAAACTCTCCTTACGGTAACGATATCCATAAAGTACACAAGGGGGGCTAGTGAGGTAACAATCTGTTAACACTAATCTCCCATCCAACTTTGTTAATTTCTTGGGTGCGCAATAGACACAATTCAAGTATGGTACCAAAACCTCGCAATTATTTCGCCCCAATGATTTCAAAAACTTGATTTGGCCACAAAGAGCTATTAGAAAGCAGGGGCCCTATTTGTGGAATGGTAATTCAAGACGGAATACTTAAAATAAATAATACATAATAAATAGTTCTTATAAGGCGCACAATCTTCAAGAGAACTCAGGGCGCCATAACAATAAACACGTACAAATCAAACAAAAACCGCTATGAGCCATGAAAAGTTGAGGAAAAGGTGATTTTTAAGCTGACGTTTTGACTCCTTGGAGCTTTGTGATCTGCGAATGCTGTTTTGGAAGTGACTTCCAAACAGCTGACGCAGCGAAATAACTGAGCGTTCACCATCTGATTTAAGGTTAACCCGTGGAAGTTTCAATACTTTTCAGGATATGAAACTGGTGAACGTGATGGTTTGGTACGTGAAAGCACAATGACAAGTATAACGGCAAGGTACCTTCTGAAATGCTTGAAGGCAAAACGGCCATTTGAATTTCGCGAACTTCCACTGGAAGCCAGTGAAGCTCATTAAGCAAAGGTGTAATATGGTCATGTTTTACGTTTCTTGGAATTAGGCCGAGCAGCACAAATTTTGGATGCGTTTAACCGTTTTAGCTGATCAGATTGATAACCAGACAAAATGGAATTAACAAAAATCAAGACGTGAGATGATGATCGATTTACCCACATCGAGGTTTTGCTTTTTCAGAAGGTATGTATAATGCACACCAATCTGTCTAAGATAATATGCGAACGCAGATGTCCACTAATATGTTCAGACATGGATAGGATTGATGATCAAGTCTCAAACCACCGAGATACTTGACATGAATTTTGAAAAATGGATTTTTGCAGTCCAAAATCCGTATAGTTTTACTTCAATCTGGTATGACTAGAAGCCGTACCAACGGTCTTCACCTCCGTCTTGTCAGTCATGAAGCAGACGCTGATTGCTGTCCATCAACGCAAAATGGCACTAATACAGTTCTTAATATCTGCGTTAGTGACACAAATCCTCAGGGGCGCCCCAGAATAGAAATCTGAGTATCATACGGCGTAACTTGTGATACGAACATTTGTACTCATTAATAACATCAGAGAGCGATTGTATATATAACAAAAACAAAACCGCCCCGAGTACCGATCCTTGCGGGACTCCATACAAAAGCGAACGCGGTTTGGAGACATTACCAGCAACGATAACTGACGGAAACGATGGGAACCTATGAGGTGAACCAAGACAGTACCTTACCTTTTTGCTACCAAAACTCACTTCGAGAACGCTGAGGAGAACATAATTGTCAAGCTATCGAACGCAGCACGGAGGTCAAGGAGTGAAATAAGTGAAGACTAACTTCCTCGTCAGATTATTATATATTATTAGGAACTCAAAGACACCGTTGTTATTCAAAAACCTTTACTCAGTCATCTGTTAAGTTCTTATCTATAACAACTTGTTAATTAATCCCCTTATAAGGCCATGGAGGTCGGTGTTGTGTTTCCCGTAACATTTTTGGCAAATCAGAATGAGGCAACTATTCATTTTTCATTATTCCATTCTTAATTATCAGAACAGCCATTTCGCCATCCTTCGACGTGGCCGCGTAGTTTACCTAAGGTATTGTGTCAAAACACAACTACATTTATAAAGATTTTGCACCAACTGTTCCTTGGTTTAGAATCTTCTAAATTCGCCTCATCACAAGATGTGGTCACAAGAA